>JBBPCZ010000034.1:19465075-19478303 GCA_037974445.1 Brycinus macrolepidotus
TATCATCCTGTAATAATATTTTACACAGTTTAATAACACTGTGAGAAGAAATAGCTGAATATAACATTTAATAGCGGTACTGCAGCCGTATATCTGCAGTTGCATTATTATTATTTTTATTACATAGGCATCACACTTAGGATTTTTCTCAGATGGAGGGCAAATCAGATTTGTTACTTAAACCTGATGTCACATTGTCACAACTGTTGTCACATTTGCTCACATGGCTACATTGAATGCCATTGCAATGACACTGACATGAGTTACACTTACCAGGGAGGAAGCAAAATGGTATTTATGACCTTTGATATTGTGTTATGTTAATGACCATACCTGCAATAAACAGAAAAAGGTTTAGGTTCAAATCCTTACAGGAAGTAACTGTAAACTACAATATACACAGTAAAATGTTATCTACATGTCTGTTAAAAGCTTCAGTTTGCCATAATATAGGTGCAGCAGAACTTTCTTGCTGCACGGCCTGATCTGACTGGTCAAACTGAGTCCCATGAGAGGTCCGATTACAATCTAATTTGACACCACATACAGATGTGGCTTGAACACGATTAGAAAAAGTGTGATCTGCATAGGCTTAGTAAATTAAATAATGTTCCACTGATGTATGTTCTAGATAAGGAATTGGTCTAGAGGAAAGGAACCAGTCCAGCTCTGTAGGACAGGGCCAAATTATTTGAATACTTGATAATTCATGTGTTACATTGCATATTTGATTCTGTATTGAAGCTAAAAGAGCAGACACAACAACAACAACAACAAAAAATCACACGTGTTAGCACTTTAAATTACCAGATGATGCTCAAACCTGTTTGCTGACTGAGCTCTTAACGTTACACCCTTACCAATTACGTGGTTCGCGTAAGCTGTATTGAGGCTACAATACAGCTATGGCAACATGTGTTGTGTGATTTGAGACAAGTAACGCTGCCTATATATTTTGATAATAAAAATGCTTAAAACTATTTTTAAGAGTAATTTTAAGATTCAGTATTGGAGTTCTTGTTCAGAAATACTGTCAAATATTCAAATTCTATAAAGTTCTCTTGTGGCCAGCCCGACAGCACAGTAAATATGTCTGTAAAAGCATAGCAGAGAAAAGCTGCAGCATAAACAGAAAGAGAGAGAGAAAGAAAACTGGAACATGTATAAAAAACAGTGACCTCACATGAGTCATCCAGAGAAGGTGTGTCTTTTGGACTGAGGCTTAAGTCCCTAGGTCCTTTAGACCTGCCCCACACCTGTCTCCTTGTACTTGAATCCAATAATCTTGAAACCTCTGTGTTATCCACTTGTACAGTTGAGATAGAAGGCAATGCTAGATCTCTATCTCTGGTCAGTTGTTAAGCAGAGGCAGCATAAATAAACTGGGAGGATTGTGCAGCTTATCATTTATTTACTGTCTGCACTGCAGCCTCCACCCATAAATTGTGTTGACCTATGAGATCACAGAGTTAGAGATAGAGAATTTAGAGATATATATTTCTCTAGAAAAGGAACTATTTGCAACTGTTTAGCTCATTTTAAGTAGCTAAATAAGGAACATACATGATTCAGTCATTCTGTCTGTACGCTCACTTAAGAGACTTAATAGAGGATCAATGCTGCAGGCCATTACAGGGAATAGATTGATATTGATTCTCTCACCCCTGTGGATGTAACAGTAGACCCTGATGAGATAAATCCAGTATATATCAGCTGAGTCCCAGTCAACATCAGTGAGATCACATCATGCTAAAATGGTTACTGTTACCTTGCTTCCAATAAGAGATGGCTACAGTGATAAACAGGCAAAACTGTTTTGTAGTCTATAGAGGCAGTCACTGTTGGTCTAGCATTGTTCAATCATTAACACCCTCTGTATTTAGGTCATTTGACAATGCCTGTCTTTAGTTATAACATTGCATAAACTATGGCAATGTCTGCAATGTCTTGAGCAGTGCTGTTGAAGGGAATTCTAAATCTGGAAGAGCTAAGCTTTGCATTTATAATATTGTACTGCGAGTATTGTTTCATTTTTATGCTCATGTTTCAGCGCCTGCATCTCACTAGACTTCCTGCATTCCACACTTTCTGTCAAAGAAATGGGAGGAAAATTCTGGAGGTGGTTTACTCCCCACCCGTAGGCAGGAGCAAGAGGGAACAAGGCGAGGTTTGTTGTAAAATACCCCGTACCTATGTGGAGTGCTAATTTCGAGAATAATCAAAAAGGGGAGACAGCGTTTGGCTCGTCCGCCCTGAAAATTTAATTTAGCCCGGTGTCTGCACAGTGGTGTTTTTGTGAGTGGTTCTGCTCCTAAAGAATGACTTGGTTGGAAGAGAGAGTTTACTATCCTCTTACATTCTCTCTCTGGAGAGCTTGCGCAATGGCTGTTAATGCTGCAACCCATTTCCAGGCATTCCATAGCCGTCCAAGGCACAACACAGCTGTTGGCTGGTTTTGCATGTGTGCTGTATGTCTCCAGACAGTGATACATTTAAACTAGCCGGGTTTGCATGTAGTCAAATTTTTTTTTTTTTTTGCATATGTGAGTTTGACGTGGCAGATGTTCGACACATGAATATTCAAAACAATTCATGCTGCAAATGCATGTTTTACAGCATGGACTACACTCTTAGCAAAAAAAGGTTACCGGTGAAAGGTTCTCTGTCATGGCCAAAAACATTTAACTTGGCAAAGAATCGTTTAAATGTTGAAATGATTCTGAGGTTTGTGGTTCTATATTTTTACCATTGCTTGTAGCCATCGAAGAGCCCCTGGGTTTGTGGGTATATCTGCAATACAGAACCATATACTTGCTAACATGCTTCTACTGATCCTTATTAACCAGTGAACGGATGAACTTCATTGTTGATGTGACATGGACACCAAAACATGTAGCCCTCTTGATGTGCAAACTCAACATGCTCCCCAGCTCTCTCCTGTATGTCTATCTTTCTATCTGGTGGTTGTTCAGCAGTTGGAAGTTGGCCATGGCTGACTTCCCCACAGCAGGCCTTATTTGGTTTGTGCTTGACCAACTCCCTCCTCCCTTGACTGAGTCCAACCAGATCTCCTGGCTTCCGTCTTTCCTTTTAGGGTCATACTTCTCTCAGAGCCGCCCACCATAGTCAGAAACGTTTTAGCACCTTAAAACTCTGCCATCTGACTGATAGTGCTGGCTCTAGTTGCTTTCTCATGAGCAAATAAACTGTCTTTCTGACTGCAAGCTGCCAACCTTTATTTCAAAAGGATTCTCTTGAGGAATAATGATAATAATAAAAGCATTCCATTAGTTAACAGTTAATCCCTGATTATTTATGTGATTTGGAGCTTGATAAACACTCTGCATTCTTACATTTTTGAACTAATAATGTGCTAGTGATTACAGTTAGCAGGGTAGTGCTGGTGCTGCAACTGCAGATGCCTTTGACCAACAGCAGCTGACGTCACACCCAATCTATATGCAGTACCCTCTCTGAGCCTTGAGGTGGCCTTGTATGCTTTCCAAAAAAGGGGTAAACTGTTCTTGTGAATTCTCCTCTTATATTTTTCAAGGACTTTACTGCGGAAAACATTACTCATAGTTATTTTTTATTTTTTTCATTTGGTTACATGCAGCAGTTACATATTTTATGGCATTGTTTTGACCTGTCGGTATTAATGGGGATCAGAGCAAAACTCAGGCTTGATAAGTGCTCCTCTACTTTAAGGTCAAAAGTAAATTTACCACATTTAGTGCATCCTCTTTTAACAAATCACATTTGTTTTGATTCACATTTAGGTTGGAAAGCTTGTCTGGTTCAAATGACGTGGAATGATATTGAATGATACTGAAGTCTTTTTAGCAACTGTTACACTTCCCTTCAGCCACCTGCTTGTAACATTTGCACTCACTTTCCTTTCGACTGAATTCGCTCATAAACAGTTGGGGCTGAGATGTGTGGGTTGCTTGTACAAAATTTTCTATAAACACTTTGAATGATCTTAAATCTTAATTTAGCAAAAAAATTAGGTTATGCCCTGCTCTCCACTGTTTTTACACCTTAAATAATGAATAAATGGATTGTGAGTTTTGCATTCTGTCCAAATAAGACAACTACGCACAAGCTTTAAACCACTACTTCTCTGGGATTTATGATGAAGTGGGGAAAAAGTAAGTTTGGACCTAAATTTTTGAGAGATGTTCATTGTTCATTGCATGTCTGGATTTTGTGTCTGAAAGAGGCCAGAGTTGTATGGAGAAGTGAAAAAGGAAAGAAAACTGAAACTAAGAACCATGTCCTCTGCCTAACAGTACTTTGCATTCAGTTGTAATGATCCTTAAATGTTCTTTCACAAAGGAACATCTTGTTCTGAATATGGGGGGGGCACTGAGGTCAGTTACCAATCATGATAACAGCATCCGCTTAGTGTCACTGGCCTCATCTTCCTTTCTCTTTCTTTCCTCTTTAGATCAAGAAACAGCAGCAGGACGTCATGGGCTTCCTGGCAGCGAATAAGATCGAGTTTGAGGAGTGCGACATTGCAGCCAACGAAGAGAACAGGAAATGGATGCGAGAAAACGTACCTGAAGATTCTAGGCCAGCCACAGGGAACCCCCTCCCACCACAGATCTTCAATGAGGAGAGATACTGTGGGGTTAGTCGTCAACACTGTTTCAAATGCCTGATAAGAAAAGGCTGCAAATAATAGATGATTTGATGGTCTTTCATATGTTTACCGTCCTCAGAGGCTACATGCCGAAAATTTGTATCTGCCTGTTAATAATTCTTGTCTGAAACAATGGGCTAGTGTTGCATCTTCCCTCCCATTCACCCACTACAGATTCTTCCTCTGTGACAGCCCGGACTCCTAACAGGGTCTTAATGCAGCCAAGCTTGCTCCATCAAATGAAAAACAAGCAGCACCGAATTCCATAGACAAAGACAGCACTAGCTGTAGGACAAATACAGCTGGAGCAGGAGCTTGGGAAAATACCTGCCCTTTGCTTTTGCTGTCTTTTGAGAGTGTGTGTGTAGTTGTGTGTGTGTGAGAGAGAGAGAGAAAGAGAGAGACTGCAGCACACAGTTCCCCTGCTTTAGAAGCACAGATTACATGCACAAACATACAGACACCTGCCCACACACATACACAATCCCGAGTGTATCGGTTTTCTAGGGTTGTCTGTGCCAGCCACACAATGCTCGCATATCACGTTCAATATGCCTTGCTGTGTTTGTCTGGCTTAAGCCTTGAAAATGTATTCTGTGAATGAGTCATGCTCTCAGAGTGAAATTCTATGATTTTCTCCCTGCCCCTCCCCTACAGAACTACGAGGCCTTTTTCGATGCCCGAGAAGACAACGCTGTGTACGCGTTTCTAGGCTTGACTGCTCCCCCAGGTTCAAAGGTATTCATTTCAAAATAAATCCGAAAGAAGGAAACCCCTTAAAAAAAGGACTCTTTATTCCCACCTCGCACATTGTTATGTCCTCGCTCGCTGGAATGTGACTGCAAGTGAATAACAATAATGGCACAGAGTCCAGCCGCCCTATCGGATTTGGCAGGCTGGGTGCCTGCCCCCGCTGCGCTGGTACAACCCTGCGGAGTAATGGCCCTGTCCAGCTCCCAGCAGCCCCAGCATTAATTAAGCTGCTGCCCCCTCCAAAAGGCCAGCAGCATGCCTCAGTGGGTACAGAATCCTGTCTGATGAGCCCCGGGTACGTTACAAATGCCCTGCTTACTATGGCTGGACAATATATTGCTCGACAAGGGCAGTCTCAGCATTAATATGAGCTCTCTGTCCAATCACTGAATATTGTATTGTATTCTGTGTCTAGTACATCCTGACCAGTCTTAGATGTTTTTTGGCTGTTTGGATTAATCAGTCTGTCACGTTACCCAGCATACATAATCCAATTACAGTCAATAACAATGCAGGCCAGTCTTTAAAGAATTGCCATCAAATGTTTAGTGAATGTTTCATATACTCCTCAATTCCTGTATCTGTGTAATAGCAACTGTATAGCAGAAGAAAAATTAGTTTGGCACTTTAATGCATGCAAGTGTAACAGACTTTTATTCCAAGGTATTTTGGATTTATAATCTTTTGCCGTGACACACTTTGAGTCTTTTGCTTCTGCTCCCCTCCTAACTGCTGAAGGAACGTAGATGTTGATAATTACTGTTTAGAGCCAGTGCTCACTGCTGATCTCAGGGCTTGAGCTCAAGGGTGAGGTGAGCATCCATTCTCAAGTTATCCACAGACAGAAGCCACTGTTTCTGCTCTGTAGCCCTCCCTAGCTGCCTGGTAGGGAACTGAAGTGGGTGTGGCAGAGCACTCAGACATAAGCCTCTTTATTGTTCACATTTGGTTCACATCAATCACCATGAAGCAGCTTTCTTAACCATGTGTTAAGAAAAAGCAGGAAGGAGGGCTCCTCTACACAGCATTGCCAGTTTATTAGAAACACGTACTATTTCCTGACATTTATTGGCCATTCATCAGAAACACCTACCATATAGGAGCACTTGGTAGGTGTAGGGTTACTGACTGTAGCTCATCTGGCTCTATCCTGTCCATCTGTGAAAAGAGACCTCCAAAGGACCACAACTGATTAAATATCATTTGGGTGATTGATCATTCTCAGCACAGCAGTGACACTATCGTGGGAGGTGATGTGCTGGTTCTAACTGATGTATACTACTGATTTCAGATTTATACTTATTGCTTGTTCTTGGATGAACAAACGGGTGTCAATTTAATTTTGTAAATTAACAGCTGGGTGTAAATTTAATTTCAACTTCACTTCAGCTGCATTCATGTCTTCTAAAAAATGAACCCAGTTGTTGTGGAAATGAAACTTTAAGCAAGTTTCCATTTGTAAAACTCAGTGCTGCCAAAACAGATGCCAGTAGCACTGAAGTAAACAGTAGTAAATCTGCTCATTCTTCACATTGTTTGAAATGTTCTCTTTTCTCTTTCTTTAGGAGGCAGAAGCTCTAGCCAAAAAAGAGCAGCAGTAGACCACACCAGATTCCGTTACCCTCCATGTCTCTAAGACTGCAGCTAGAGTCCAGTCCTTCCGCTCCTTCCATACAGCAATTGCAGATGCAACTACCTGTCGTCCTTTTGCTCCTATCAGCATTCCTCGTCCATCATTTTCGGCATCACTGTCCCTTACAAAACAGATGTTTTTTGAAGCCTGTTCCTACGCAGTCTTTAAGACAACATGAATGACTCACAACAATGGATTACATGTTCATGCCAGTTATGAGAATTACATGCGTGAAGTCCACGGTTCTGTTGTCATACAGATGTGTGGAAGTATTTGTTTATGAAGTGCCATTTACAAGCAATTAGTGCCTGCATTGCAGTACATCAAATACCCATAAAATCCATCTGAATTTTCACCACGAATCTCTACAAAACAGTTCCCTCTTAAATCATACTAAAGGGCTATAAAAGTAATGTCATATACATTCTTAAATGTTTTGTCTGGCCTTATAGAGTCAAGTGCTGTAGTCTCAAGTCTGCCATTTTTACTTAAGGATTTGTTTGTGTCTTTTGATTGCCGAGCTGGCTTTTAAAGGTACACTAAGTATAGTTCCATTAAAGCATTCCCATTAAAACTACAAAAAAGTAAAAACTCCTCATGGTATTGAATATTATATAGTAACTCAGGGCTCATTATAGCATTTGAGCTCAACAATTGACTTTCTTTCCTAAGCAGTCAAGGCAGTACGAGTATTTAAGTAATACAACGTTAGGCCAAGCTTGTGGCTTGCAATGAAACTGGCAATATGAATGAAAATGATGGGGGTTATTATATAGTTAACTAAGCCACTGGTTTAGTTTGTGTACGCAATAGTTTGTTGTAATATTCAATATGATGAAGTTTTATTATAGTATTTATACTACTTTTTCGTTAGGTAGCGAGGTGAAAAATAGTTAGATACTACATTCTGCTCAGTTAAAATCAGCTGCAATCACGAGCCACTAGCAGAGCAGCCCTTAAATATCATAGGTTAGGTTAGGCTTCCCACGGTGACCCATAATCACTGTCATCAAAGTGTTACTCAACAGCAACAAAATTACTTAGTGTACCTTTAACTCTTTATTCTGAGTGTCTTGATAGTATACATTGTTTTTTCTATTTTATGAAGAAATAGGAAAAGTCATGCCAAAAAAAAATTGAAGGATTATATTATTGAAGGGAGCAGGAAAATAAAACATGGTTTCATTAAAAAAAAAGTTTCTTCCTGTTTCTTGTCAAAAACGCTGTTATATTCGACAAATGAACTGTTAGGGAAGTGCTGTCTCAGACTTCCGATCTACAGGAAACACCAAAATGCTGATTTTTAAACCAGATACATGGAAGATGTGAGCTGTAATAACGGGCAAACTCTGAGTAGCCACAGTCCTGCCCAGTTACACAGGCCTGAGTTGCGTGTTATAATGGGAAGTACAGTTAATCCACAAGCCAAGCTACAACTTAAAGATTAGATAATTGCACACGTTATGCATCAAAAGCTCTCTAAAGTAAAGACCTGACTGATGTATTCCCTTTTGTGAAATTTTGGGGGAATTTTTACAGTCAGATTCATTAGGAGTTTTTTGCATTGTTGCGAAAGGTCATTAAGTACAGACACACTTTCTTTAATGGAAAATTACTTAAATCAAGAACAAAACATCCTTGCCAGGAAAATAAAGGATCTGCTCATTGCATAAGCTGGACCACATCAGTTTCATTTTCGGTTCAAAGTATGACCTCCGGCACTCGTGCTACTAAGCATCGGTTCCTGTTCAAGTTTAGAAAGCAGATGTTTACAGAAATGTGGAAGAATCTACTGATGTCTTCTGCTCTCTTGGTTGTGAGAAAGTGGTAAGACCTCAACTTATCAATAACGGTGGATAAACCTGCACCGCTGGAGTCTACGTCCTTATAAAGTTCATTATACTGGTAAGCGGCTTGGCCATCTCATGTTACCTCAAGGTTCTTTACTGCTGCTGTTGTCATCATTTGTTGTAGCACAAAAACGTCCTTTTAAAATCTGTAGTATTTCTGGAATATTTAGACTCGATGTAACTATTGGTCCAGTGGTATAGAGGCTACTCTAACCAAATATCAGAGAAAAGTAACTTCATTTCAGTACTGAGGTTGGCTTATGTACCTCTTCACACACTTACAGGTCTCCTTTCTAGTTTCAAATTACACAGAGTCTGCAAACTGCAAAACTAAATCTGGACCTAAAACTACTTCAGACTGTTGCAAAGATCAAATCTGAAATCGGTGCATGAAAAAGTTTTTCTGCACTATGCACAGTGAACTTGCTGTAACTGGAACTAGTTGGGCATCTAAAGGTATAATTCTCATTCAGATGGCATTCAGGTTGATACAATTACTCAGAAAAATCTTGAAAAAAGTAAAATTATTTGAATATGTATATATAAAGGTCTAATCTATTTTCAATTGCAATGTCATACAAATACATTGTGAGAAAAAGGGTACTGTTCATGTACATTTTATTGTCCAAAAGTATAAACAATCTAAATGTACATTCAATGTTACAACAATGTCCAGATGTTTTGAAGGTACACTATATTCACTTTCCCAGGGGACAGAGACACGCAGCGATCAGCCACAACATTAAAACATTGACAGGTGAAGTGAATAACATTGATAATTTCTTTCCAGTAGCACCTGTCAGGTGGTAGTATATATTAGGCAGCAAGTGACCAGTCTGCTCTTGAAGTCGATGTGTTGAAAGCAGAAAAAATGAGCAAGTGTAAGGTTCTGGCCAAACCATGATGGCTACGCAACTGGGTCAGAGCATCTCCAAAACGGCAGGTCTTGTGGGGTCTTCCCGGTATGCAGCGGTTAGTATATAGGGCTGTGTAGCAGCAGACCAGTCTGAGTGCCCATGCTGAACCCTGTAGCAATGGATGAAGGTGACCCGGTCTGATGAATCATACGTTTTTTAACGTCACGTTACTGATTGAGTGAGTGTGCTGGACAAACTAGTCTGATCCATGGAGACCCCATCTGGCAACTTACAGGACTTAAAGGATCTGCTGCTAACATCTTGGCACCAGAAACCACAGCACACCTTCAGGAGTCTTGTGCCATGATGGGTCAGAGCTGTTTTAGTGGTACGAGGGAGGCTACTTAACATGAGGCATGTGGTTTTAATGTTATAGCTGATGGTGAAGGTGTACGTGTACCTTTTCATAACGAAACATTTTAAAATAGAACATGGAGTAAGTGCAACTTAAAAAAATAACTGCAATAAAATATGGTACAACTATGTTCTTTACTTTCTTTCTGAGATGATTAAAAAAATGAGCACGAGTAAATGAGTAATGAGGAGTTGAACAAAGTGAAATTAAAAACTGCCACTAAAATCCCTGGTCATTTTAAAATTTACCTAAATTATTTGCAATTCCTCTTTCACATCTTTGCATTTTAACACTGATGGTAAATGCTTCTGTGGAACATTGGTCCTGTTGTACCTAAAGGTTTGACTGGACATGTTGGGGGAGAGCTTCATACAACTGTTAAAATACAAACAAGAAGACACACACTCACCTGATTGCATTCAGAGGGCATCGTTCACCCCCCCTCACAACAGCATTCACGGCTCCTACGCTCTCTCCAAGTTGAAAGGTAAGCCCTATAGTCTCTGTAGAGGGAAGAAAAAATGCATAGCTCAAATATTTGTTTTAATAAAGTGCTCTTATATCTTTAACTGACAGACAAACCGGCACCTGTTGAGCTAGTATTGTCAGATGTGAAGCATGTGGTGAAACGGTCAGGATCCACAACCCTATACCCCAGCCTTGACCTGTCCTTATCTAAGCCCTATGTGAGTCTGAATCAAAGTCTGGAGCCCTGTAATGCCTTTAATGACAAATGTCAGATTTACTCTGACCTGCAACTCAAGAGCGTCTCTGAGAGCCAAGAGTTTCGCTTTCACTCCATGAATCCTCAAGAATGGCACGTATCAAACATGGATGAATCCAGCCCCCAGCAGCTTCGGGTCATTTCCCAGCAGGCCCATGTCCCTGATGACGGTTACCTGGTCATGGACAGCAGCATCATGCTGAACGGAGAGCCACCGACTAACTCCATGATCAATGGTTACCTGGATAGAAAGCTCCAAGAAGTGTACAGTCAGTACTTGCAGGAGCGCCTGGCATGCCCTGGGTCTTCTCCAGGGTGCAGCCTGCTCCCACTCCTCCCTCAGGCCAGCCTGCTACAGCTCAGCCAGCAAGAGTACCTAGACTCAAGTCTGGACTCTGAAGCCAGACCAGGCCGAATCACCCAATACCCCACATCCAGCCAGGGGCACGTCAGCCACCGGACCAGCTCCAACTTCAGCTCTCCAGTATTACGCATTTCTAATGCAGAACAGCCCAAAAGACCTGATAACCGGTAAAGAGTGCCCTGATTACCAGTAAAGGGTGCTAAATTGGCTTTAAATCATCAGTGGCATTAAATGACAGAAATTTCAAATTAATACAAAAAATAAACAAACTGTTAGCAGTTTTATAACCATAACTGTCAATTTTATGGTTCCCATACTAATGTTTCCTTATTAATATTTTTGTTAACTCTTTACATCAAGTCACCCTGAATTAACATTTAATGGTCATAAATATTATAATAAAAGTTGACATGATTATGTAATTATTTGGTGTTTTCCTTTTGCATCATACACGTTTTCTGGTAAAACACTGTTGAACCATGATTGGTACTTGGTCATTTTTGACATTTTTGAGATAGCAAGAATCATTACATTTAACAGGAAAATAAGACTTGGCCTTAATATGACCAAGTACATGAGGTATCAACTTTAAAAAAAAAAATAAAAAAAAAAAGGTCAGTTTTGAGCTTGATTTGTATCAAGTGGTGTTACTGTAGTAGTTCCAGCATTTAGCCTTTAGGACTCATACTTTCTCAGATCTCTGTAATGTGAATTCACCATCACCTTCTGTTTTTGTGAAAACTGACAACCAGTTCAGCACATTGTGTAAGGCAGCGTTTCTCAAACTTCTTTGTCCTGGGGCCCAGTCATGTCAGGCTTTGGGGCTGCAAGGCCCTGCATAGGCCTATGCCCCCATGGCTGCTATTATTATCATTATTATTATTATTATTATGGGTCTATGCCTATATATAAGGACCAAGAAACCTAGATTTTTTTAGCTATCCTTTTTAACATAAAGCACTGCCAAACGGTGCTCCAATAACATCCATACACTTTTGTGATAAACATACAGGCCTACCAGAAACATAGGACCTGAAATTGAGAGACCCGTGACTAGATGTAGGTCTAGTGGTGACTGATTATACAGTCCCAGCACGAACTAGAAAGGGAGGAAGCACCTGACAGAACTGAACGTGCCTGTTTTGGTAAGGTGTCAGGCGATCACTGCGGGCACCTGCCCCTGATCCACCGCCCTCGTACAACACTACGCTACAGCTAGCAACCCCCCATCCCTAAGTGTGTCCCCCTACATTAAAATGCTTCCGATGCCCCTGCCTCTCGTAACACGCGCGCGTGTGTTTTAATGGTTTGGAGTAAATCAGACGAAGGAGCACACTGTCGCACGCGGGAACGCTTAACATTCTAGAATGTTGAAACATGGGGCGGAGCGTGAAGTGAAGTGGGCGTGGCGAGGCCTACTGTGACAGAAGAGCAGACCTGATTCAACTGAGTCTGACTGGTGCAGAAGCCCCTAGTTTGAGAAACCAGGCTGTAAGGCATTAATACTGCATTGCAGCCATACTTTTAAAACTGAATGATCATTTTAATATTTCAGTTCACACAAACAGCATTGTTTTTCTTCACATGTTACCAATCTATATGAAAAAAGTGCCGGTTGAATAAGCCAAGACAAGGGCCTGCTTTACAAATGAAAACACAAAATTGCCCATGAATGTTTAATAACACAGCGTATTATATTAGTGTTGTTTGTAATAGGAAGAAATGCAAAATTCCATTGTTATTAACTGAAACACAAGTGAAAAGGTGCATGATTAAGCATTTATCCACTAGCACAAAAAATGTCTTAATACTGAATGACTGCTTAATAGCATTTATTAACTCATTATTGATAATGAACTGAATTCAGGTCATTGCTTTAAAGTGAAGGACAATCTTAATGCTTTAGCAAATCAAGACATTTTGGACAACGCCATGCTTCCAACTTTGTGGACACAGTTTGGGGAAGAACCTTTTCTATTCCAGC
>JBBPCZ010000034.1:19512439-19534838 GCA_037974445.1 Brycinus macrolepidotus
GAGAGAGAGAGAGAGAGAGAGAGAGAGAGAGAGAGAGAGAGAGAGAGAGGGAGACGGGTGAGTGGGCTGTTCCCCATTCATGGCTAATTGAAACGAGATCAAAAGCGGGCAGCACTTTGATAAATGCCCAGCTGTCCACTCCATAGCACTGCTTGTGTACAGTAGAGGACCCACCTGCCTCTGCCCTCCTCCCGGGGGAGCCCTGGTCACCTGACCTGAGCTTGGTTTGAGGGGTGAAGGCTGAGAGCACTCCTGACACCCACCTCAATTATTTGTACATCACGGTCCACCCTGGACCCTCTACATGGCACACACAGATAAATCCCCCTTAAAATGACTGACTAGCATGAACACACAACAATCAGCCACACAATACAAAATAGTTAAGACATAAAAATCATAAAGAGGAAAACTACATGAAATCGCAGGTATACATTATTGTATATACAGAATACAATCATTTTCATCAGAGGGCAACGTGAGGATGTCGTAGTTACTGTGATAAATTGTGCCAAAATGCTTTTCTTAAGTATCGTCAGTACACTGAACAGCTGTGTGTATTATAATATGGATTACACCAATTATGGAGAGCATGTAAACAACAACAGCGACAACAACCAGGAACTGCAAAAGTAGCTCATGTCATTCATTTATGCCATTATTTTATTAATATTTACTTTAGCCAATTGCTTTTGTTTCACACCTGTTCCTTCTTACATGGCTTTTGTAAATGTTAAATCAACAGAAGGATTGATTTCACTCAGTTTTTCATTAAGTTTTTTTTTTTTTTTTAATGTGGCAGTTTTAATGATGCATTTTGTGTTCCAAGTCATTTGTAAACAATGTCATGGATGTGTGTCGCAAATCATGAAAATGTTTAAGTGCACCAGGAAAACAGTAGTGCCACATTAAAATTATGCTAACAAAGTGGCACTGTTTTTACTTATTTATGAATTATTCAACAAAATGCACATCTTTACATCCAGTCAGTGCATATATATATATATATGTTTGTGTGTGTATGTATATGGAATAGCAGAAATATGCAAAGATAAGGTGGATCAAATGTTGATCATAATCAGCTGTATTATGTCAATACCATGCATTTGCTCACTTTGCACCCCAGGTAGGTGTATGAGCTAATCTTTCTCTCCTTTTTTCCCTTTCTCTCTTGTTCTGTCTCTGTCACACACACACATGCGCATGCACAAACACACACACACACACACACACACACACGCACACACTGACAGCTCTCATGCACAGATGACCTTGAAAAAGAAAGTGAATCCCCCGTGGTGCAGAGACAGCTGCATGGGACTAAAGCCCACACAAACAATGTGAGGCATGAGCATCGCCTCCCTCTTCCCACATTCAAACACAGAAATACACGCGAGCGCATGCACATGCTCAGAGCAGAGCACATACGATTATATACGATGCTTAGAACCCATCGCAGTTATGTAATAGGAGGCATATGTAAGATAAATATTTATTTCCTGAACAGACCTCCTTAGATGACTGATGAGGTCAGTGCATGTTTGATATACCCCTAGGAGTCAGTGTATAATCTGCATATCATTTTATACAATGTAAAAGAGATCAGAAAATATATATATATATATATATATATATATATATATATATATGTATATCTGATTGCTTGGCCTTATAGTGAAAAAAATCTATAATAAAAAATTTAACAACATTATTGGCACTAGGGGGTGTAAATCCTTGACTTTAGAATGGTTTAATTCATCTACAGTTAAGGGCTGCATGAAATTTGACCACAATTTGTTGACTTGAGGTCCCAAGTCAGTTTGTAGTGGGGAAAATTAAACAATAAAAGATCACACGGAACGTTTTCAGAGAAAATTTGTATTAATTTTTTACTTGAATTATATTTTTTATTTAATTATAGAATAGCGTGATATTTTATCCACAAACTGAATGCGAACTTTTTAAATCACATAATAATTGATTAAAATTATTGAGTGCAGTTAAATTCAGATCAGTGTATTACAATGCATTTTACAACAATAATTCCCAGGCCTACATTTAGTGTACCCTTTTTCACATATTCCTTCTGTTCTTTGGCTGGATGTGGTGAGAGAACACATCTGAGATCAGTTCTCCAGACAAAATCCCTCCCTATCCATCAGAGTCGATGACATTTAGTGTCAGGAGACTTGGACAGCCACAGCAAAAGCTGGATTTGGTGGTCAGTGAGCCCTCTTTGTGTGATTTGGAGGTAAACTGTTGATTACTGGAGTGGTAGTTAAATCTCAAAATCATATTAGATCTAAAATCATAACGTCTATATTGAAGTTCATGATGCCATGTATCCAAAATAAGTATTTTTCAGTGCTGGTCCTCGAGTACCATTACCCTGAATGATGTCTCTGTTCAATTCTGGAAGGGCTTGGTAACTGGTTTATTAGTTGCATCAGGAGCAGGGAGAGCTCTAAAATATGCAGGCAGTTGAAACTCCACCACCAGGGGTGAGAATTACTGCTTACCCAAAAAAAGAAAACATTCCCTAAACCACATTATCACAGTTTCACCACCATACTTCACAGTATGACCTTTAACTGACCATAAACCCCAGTTCAATTAAATTCTTGAAACTCCATCTTCACTGAGTGTGGAGGTTAACATGCACTCGCATCCCTTTACAGTTAGATTTATCAAAGCTCCAGTTGGTAGAAACTTTTTAATCATCGCCCTAATAGAAGAAATTAGTACTTTCACTACCTGATTTATGAAGCAACACTGAAATGGCCATTATTCTCAGGTGACTCAGTACTGGTTACTGATCTATGAATGTGTCTTTGAACATGAGATGCGACCATGTGCTACTTTCACTCTACCACTTGTTATGAAACCACACTGTGCATCCAGAGTGCAACTTGATAAACTGTAGGTACTCTATAGTACCAGATATTATGATTTATTGTTCTTTATGGTTTAAATACAGAAATACTTTTAAAACACATATATAAAATAAATAATTTAATAAATAAATACTGATCTGTTAATAATGTTCTCAGAGATATATTTTTGATTTTAATATTTAAATTATATTTTATATATTTGTATAATTTATATTTTTATAACTCTATTATTATTTTTGTTGTTTTATTTTTCTTTTTTTTTTTTTTTAGATTTGTTCATGATTTACTAAAAAAAACCCAAAAAACAAATAAGTCTACTGAGTACAATACACTGCTAATACGAATGTTTCGGTTTACACTGTAACCCTTTTAAACGCATCACAGTTTATTTAAGCTGTCTCCCTATTTGACAACAAATTGTAACATCAAATGAATGCCAGTGCTATAAAAACACTTAAGTCATTTGGTGTTCAAATTTTGAACACTATTGACAGTGAAGATATTTGTTCCCTTATTTAACTTATTCCTGAAACAAAGGAACAGGTCAACTGAACATTTAAAGATTTGGATTTATAGTGTACTGTGTTATCATTAAAGTAATTCAGTCTTTTTCCGTTATGCAATACGTCAATTTAAGCAGAATTATTTGAGCAGTTCAAAAATAAGCTTCACATACAAGAAGATATTGACATTCTCTCTCAAGAAAAGACAAGCCCAAGTCCTCCACCTGTAACATCCATATAGCAATTCATTACACAATAGCAACATTACAACACTTATTCTCTGGTCCCAGATTCGTCATCAAGTAAATAACCACTAATTCAGCTGAGCAGCAAAAATGTAGTACAAAATTATGAGTATTAAAAATTAACACTTTTTTCAGTAGTTACCTTTGGTTCCATGAATAAACCATTCGTGCCCAGCTTTCCGGCAGCTCTTTCTGGTGCTGGCCCATCGTACAGTACAACACAATACAACCCAGCACTGAACTTCATTACAATCCAAAGCACACATGAAACCAGTATTCGATTGGCACTTAATTTGTTTTCCCAAACTGAAAAATTTCATTACAATAAAGCGACCACCTTAAATGTCGTGTGCCCACCAAATTCCATCAGGCTTCTCTTTGATCCGTGCTCTCCCTCAGCCCTCGTCGTCTGTGATTTAGCAGATGGGGGTTTGAGGGCCGTTTAAAGCGAGCGGCGATTAAGAACAAACAGCAGGCCTCGGAGGTGAGCAAAAACAACCCTGCAGCTCTGTTTGAAGCACGGACACCAATCTTTGAGTCCTCACCACCCAACCTGCACCGTTCCCCCTCTTTAACTCTTTAGCCTTTTAGCCAAAAAAAAATAATAAAAAATGGGAGTGACATGAGGAGCATAAGCAGGACTTCTGATAGCATCATTACTTTAACAACATTAAATCAAGAACCGCCCCCCCCCCCCAACCTTTTTCCCACGAATAGAGGCGACACATGAAAACCAAGACAGATTTCGTTTTCTGAATCGCAAGCCATCATCTTTTATCTACTGTTAAAAAAAGAGGAGGGGGAAAAAAAGACAGTCCTGTCTTCTTCAAAGTGCCAAGTGATCAAACCAGTGAGAGGATGAAAGGCATGTTAATAGCTAGCTGAAGAGCTGGTTTTAATAGGCTCTCAGCGCCGTTCATGGGCCATCCATATGCACACTCACGCGACTACACTACCGTAAACACACTCATGGTCTTGATCTGCCGAGCCTGTTTTCCAACCACCAATATACATACAAATGGAGTGTGAGGCCCCCTCTACCTACTGGGGTCGCTCGAGTGTCTCAACAGGCCACGGAATTGTTCGCGGCACCTTTGTGATTATAATCCCGCTGCATTTCCGGCTGCGGCGGAAACACGTCGCAAAAGACTTCCAATTGAAGAAGGAGAATCATTGAAGCAGACCATTTTTCCCAACTTTCAAGGTGGTCAACAAAAGCAAAATATCTCGGGATATTTAGGAGAAGTCGTTACAGACATCTTCAGTTATTTACACATTATTGACTGCGATACTGGTGAACTTCGCAAAAGTTAGAGGAATTGCCGCAGTGCTGATATTTTTGACAGGCTTAGTTTTACGTATGTTTAACCTTTTAAGTTGGAAAAATCTTTTTATTCATTTATGTAATTCTTCTTCTTTTTCTTCTCCTTCTTCGCCTTCATCGCCGTCTTCTACTTCTTCTTCTTTCTCTTCTTCTTCCTCTTCTTCTTGCTATTACTACTACTACTACTACTAATAATAATAATAATAATAAGAAGAAGAAGAATTGTTTATCTGCGTGAAATGATGTGCATTTTTTTCTTGGAGCAACAGTGATCATAACAAATAACTGAAATTACAATGCAAATTATAATTTCAATTTTGAGAAGAAGAATCATAATTATGATTATCGTGCCCTACTATCAAGATCAAGGGCTGTATCAGATTGTGGAATTGATCTCAGCACCTATAATCCCCCTGTGTTTATAGTCATTGCGGCAACGTGTCAAGAATTTCCAAGCCATGGGGGAACTGTTAACAGAGGCAATGGCATCTTTAAAGCCAGTAGGTAAACATGATCCCAGAATGTACTGGAGAGCTACTCTGCAAAAATCGTGTATGTTTAGGTGTTCCCATCTGGACTCAAGGATGGTTGGCCAAATTGATTTTGAAGGGAGGTAGTTTCAAGGGAGCTGGAGGTTAAGGCACCAGGCTGGTGGCCATTATCACTAGATCTGGACGAGGAGAAGCTGAAGGCTTCTTAACTCTCGGCCTCATGACAGCTCCTAGCCTCTCAGCCTTCCAATCTCAGTCAAAGCCCAGTGGATGACCACCACTGTCTCGAGTGTAGCCCAAAGCACTAGAATTGTGATTTCTTTCAATCTAGGTGACAGAGGCTGTGTTTACTGCAAATATGGAGGCATCTCTGACTGGACAGGATTAGTCCAAGCCTCCCCAGTAGCTTCAGCAGATGTAACTATTCTGTTACAGGTACTGGAACACACTAGATCACTTTATGTCTTTACAATAGGAGTGGTAACTCCATGAACTATTTCATTGCATGTAATGGGACCCATTATCTCCAAGCTGAAGATGTATGTGGGTAGAATATGCAAAACCATAAGAAATTAATATTTTGCCATGTCACAGATCTTAAAGATGCCAGAGAAACTAATGTTACTTGTTTACTAATGTTAACTAATGTTACACTACAGAATATGAAACCTTACTGACATTTTGGTAAACAAGCAATTTTAAGTGTTATGAATTGAAAAACATGATGTTGAAACCACCTAGTCACACCATGCAAGAAACTCCAGCAGGGGGCCCTATTGTTCCTCACGGTCGACACCAACCAGTTCAGATAGCACCAGTGCCAACTATCTGTTAGTCTGGAATTTACCACTGAGCAGTATGCTCTCAGGTGAGTTTTGTACATAGATATTTCAAATGGTGTTTTTGTAACCACAGCCCTACTGTTTCTGGAAGTGAATGATGGCTGCACTTCTCTTTCTGGGGTGGCATTAAAACAGAGTACACTCGTAAAGATAAAGGTGCCAAAATGGGCTCTTTGGAGTAATGCCATGAACAATACACACTGGGTTCCTTAAAGAACTGTTCAGTCGATAGATCTCCTAAGAACTGTTTCTGTAAATGAGATGCTTAAAGTTTAAAGCACCTCAACATAATGTAAAGTTTCTCTCCACATAATGTAAAATTTCAATACCAATTGAAAGCATTTCCTAGAAACCCACATCCAAGCCAAGAATCATTTAGAGATCTTAACTCTGAAGAGTATATTGTATTATGTCTCATTCGGGACTGAAATACTCTTTATAACTTCAGTCTGAATGGGTGGGGTTAAAGCACTCTAAGGTACATGCAAATGCACTGGCTTTAATGACATCATAAAAACAGTGAATTCAAAAAAGGCAGTTTTGGGGTGCTAAGTGGTACATTTTGAAACTTTAACAGTGTTTATTTACTACATTCAGGTCTTTTATTTAACAAAAAAAATGACAATTTATTTTTTTTTAACCTCATGAACTGGGAGAGCTGAAATGCAGTCTGACGTCAACTTGAATCTGATTCTTATTGGTGGGTTCTTACCTAAGATACAGAGAAATCAGAACTCTCATAGTTCCAAACCGTACCAAAACACACTTTAAAATGGTTATTTTAATTACATCTGGTCCAGGCAGACATTATAACATTGTAAGGATACGGACAATTTAAAACCATACTGACATATTCCATATGCTGCCCTATCCAAAGTCTTCTGACAACCAGTCATGGACCACCATTTTGTTGAGCCACCAGCAGAGCTTGTCAGGGATCGTTAATTAACCTCTAATGTACCCCCCTTGTCAACGGCAACAAAAGGAATATCACTTCATTTGTTACAGCTTCACAAAGGCTCTCAACTTGCTGGCGAGCGCGATAAAAAAAATGGACAAAAATTATACGCGAGTGAAGGAATAATATAACTTAATGATTCGCAAATTAACCCTGTCTGAGTCTAAATGACTCTTCGGGGGCGTTAGTGAAAACTGTTGTGGCCGACCGATAATAAGTCTAGCTCGGGAACCTGTAAACAAATGGAGGGCATTATTTGGCCTGACAGTGATTATGCCAGGGGGCCTTATTTCTAATGTCTCAGGGTCTGCGGTGTGTTGTATGCGGCTGCATGGAGGACAAATGAGCAGAGGGGGAAATTGCATTATGAAACCAAAATAGCTCCATTACAGGCTGAAGTGTGCAGGAATGGCGAGGGTGAATGAAATGAAAAGTGTGGCTACTGAGAGACTCGGAATGGATTGCGGAGAAAGGTAAACAGCCACTACGCTTATTACTGTGTCCTGGGACTTGATTTTGACTTACTTTACAGGCAAGGGGAGGTGCTCTTGTAGCTCTACAATTGGGCAATGAAGCACCCGATTAATGTATTTACAGTCTCGTATAATTAACAGCCATTGCTTAAACACTGATAGCGACATCATCCATCCTCCTATGCCCCAATCCAGCGAGTCTCCTTATACTGATTCCAGTACCCAAGGTCAGGGTAGTGGCTGACATGGCTGATCTAATATCAGTGCTCTGTAGCAGACTACTGCAGTTATTTCATAAAAAATGAAATATAATACTTAGTACTTCTTAGGACTTATTATTCAAACTGTCAAAACAGAAATTGTGATAGTTCAGTGTCTGCAGCGCCCTCTCTTGTTCAACTCTCCTCTAGTTCCTCAGTACTGGAGTATGAAGCCACATCACAATCTGCATCTCAGTTAACCAGTGTTGACCACCTCTGCAGCAATGCCTATTACTGCTCACCTGTCTGGGGGCCACATTAGCGGCATGCCAGTGATGTTGATTCTTCACTTTCTCATGCTGGGTTTAACATTATCCCACTGAAACACAAGATGAGTGTGGATATCTGTATGGTTGGATAACCGTGCCCGTTCTCTTCACCCCTCTTTGTTTTCATTTTTGCTCTCTCATTCTCTCTGTTTCTGTGTGTACTCAGACTACAGGATAGAGATGTTTAGAAAGGCATGCGTGCATTTTGTCAACATTACTGTAACTGAGTTATGCGGCTACGTTTGTGTCACAGACAGCTGTATTACCAGTTTGCTTTTTTGCATTGTAGTGTCCACCCTCTTCCCTTCCCAGATAGGCCCCATTTTTGAGCACTTTTCAAACTTGAACTTGAGGTAGAGTTAACTGAAACCAAAAGGGTATCCTTACTCTTTAAGGCACCACATGTCTTATTGTGGCAATGTAACATTAAAGGTAACACTTTACTGAAGAGCAGCATTCATATGGCTAAATGACACTCACGGAAACCTTTCATGACACTGTCAGAAACATATATAAACTTAAGGCTAATTCCAACAATTGTCATTAAGTCTGCATTTGCCATTTTGAAAGTCATTTCAGTGCTTGTTGGAAAAAGCCTTTATAAGTGTCTGAATACTACCGTATGCACACTACCCTTCAGTAAAGTGTTACCACATTATACACAGTACGATAGACACTAAATTGTCTCTTGTTGCAATGCTCTAACGAGTAGGAAGGCAACATGCATGCAAATGCATTAATATTTATCTTCATGCTGAATATTTTAAGTTGCAAATGCGAGCAAAAATGTTGCACTGCACAGGCCTGCTAAAGAATATATCACACCCTAACACAACATAGCACACTGACGACGGTCTTACACCAACAGTCTTTTGAAGTTTTTTCGGTTATGTTGTTCAAGGACTTAAAATAAAACTGTTGTTACAATTTTCTAATGACTCTGATTACGAAGCTTCATGTCTGAAATCCATTCTGTTTAATAATTATATTCAATTCAGTTCAATTTTATTTATATAGCACTTTTTACAACCAGTGTTGTCACAAAGCAGCTTTACAGAGAAGGTACAGTTAAGAGTCAGTAGAGGTAGTTTTTGTTGGAGTCTGAGTGAGGAGGAGTTTGAGAATCTCCAGTCCACAGCAACAGGAACAACAATCTCCGCCAGAGCTTTAGAGCAGCAGTTGCCCTTGGATGGGGGAGGAGCAACTAATATGGTGCTAAAACTGATCTAGGAGTGCTAATACTGATCTAGCGTATGGGATCAGTGCATCACTGCTAGTCGCCATGTTGTATTAAGAACTTCAACGTAGTTAGATGGGAAACACCAAACATTTGAGCTTACCACACCATCACGCCGTGGCCGACTACTGAACAATAGAAAGGAAAGAAGTTGTTCCTTTTTTTTAGTCCCCCTGGCCTGCTGACCTGTAACATCAACCAGAACTTTATTACCACAGAACGAAGTGGCTAACGCTAACATTATCAGATACAATTCGTAACCTCCACACGGAGGTTTGTCATTACGGTTGGCGGGTCATTGGTTGCGACCCAGCGCTCTGGTGGAGTGCACTCTCCTTCTTTAACATGCAAGGCAGTGTGCCTCCATCAAGCCTGAACTGATTAGAGGAGATAGTCCACGTCCCTATCACTCACACACTCGCTCCCTCGTCACTTATGGCTTTGCTCACGTGCTCCCTCTTTCTCGCTCTCTCTCTCCTTCAATCCTTGACTCCTCCGCACTGATTTCTACTACGCTGCTCCCATAATTGCTGTCATCACTGGCAGTTTTTTCATTACAGGTAGATTGGGCCGGAGTGATTACGCTGGGGATATTTTTCCCTCTCCTCTGGTTTCAGAGAAAGCAATGTAATAAATGGCAAGTGAGAACATTTTTTTTTTTGGAAACAAATGGTTCAGTTTGGCTTAGTTTACTTTCACTTTATTGTCTGAAATCTGTGTTATATCAGTGTTATGTCACAGTCATTTCAGGAGTTGTGGTAAGGGGTCTTTGGGTCTAGTCCTTAAGGGCCAGTAGTTTTCCAGCTCAAACTCATTCTTTGAATCAACTAATTACCAGGTGTGTAAGATCAGGGAAATCACCAAACTGTGCTGGACTCCAGTTCTGGACACAAGACTACTGCCCTGGTTTTTGGCCTGGCCCTTCACTCCTTTTCCTTTGCTGAAAAGGTAAGAGGTATTGAATTAAAATAACAGAAACTCTACAAACAAGCGCAGGTACAAATTGTGGAAAACTTGACAAGCAAAGAAGGCTAAAAGACTGAATTTAATGGTGCTTGTATGAAAGTAAACATTAACCATAATGTTACTAGTTAAAACTTATCTATTTCCTCTTCATTTCCTCTCAAGCTGTCATAAATACTTTAACACCCCTGACTGCCTTTCTTTAACACAGCCAACATGTTGAATATTTAACCCTTGCAAGTACAAGTGCAAGCAGGATTCCACCGAAAATATGTTTTGTTTACCTTTATGTTAAGACACCTTCTGTTCACAGGAAATAACTTAAGAGCCTGGGTTGAAAACTGACTTAATCCTTTAGTTAACTGGGTGAATTTCTACTGCTTCACTGCATTTAAATCAGGCATATTCAAAAACTGAGTTTACTTCCAAAACGAAATATTTGGCTTGAAAGTAGCAATTCAGGCAAAGTACACTGTTTTAATGGTAAAACCAGTCCGAAAGAGCGTGAAGCAGAATGATTTGACTGCACTTGCGAAGCATTTGTATGATCCACAGAAAGTGACTTGCAGTATAACTGAAAACCCAGTGATCATTATGGGTGCTTCAGGGGTTCTAGTAAGACACAGGGAGTTAGTCACCGGTCTCACTTACACTTGGGAGCAATTACAGAGCCGAGGGTTCTGTTTAAAAAAAAAAAAAGGAATACCTTAAGTACATACATTCACTGTGGTGCTTACTAAAAGCCTAATATCATTTGCACTTAAATAGTATCAACATTGCTGGTTAGAGGAAGAAAAAACATGCAAAGAGGTAATGTAACCCTGGAAATATAATGAATCGAGTCATTTTCCTGTTAGCTAGATGCCTGCCCCACTAATAATACCATAATTCTCAAATCGACACAGATCTACTTTTGTATGGAAATTGCCTTCCCTTCCACCCAACCACTCTTCTCCTCCCCCATCCAGCAATTGATAAAGTTACCCTATTGTGACACTTATGGTATACAGGCAGCATTTATTTGCCCCGAACCTGGCACAATGGCACATGCTTATTTGGACCGCTTCAGGGAAAAAAAAGAACAGTAATGGAGATTTTTTTCTCATGCTGAGGCAGAGCTAGGAGTAAACCTCATTTACAATGCAGCCCCACAGTCTTTCCAGTTCATTAATCCACACAAAGCCATTTGCTTGTTTCAGCAGAGCGACTGCCTTCCCCTAACTCTGGAGAAGCACCTCAGTGTTGTGAGTTGGGTCAGGGAGAGGATTTAAAAAAAAAAAAAATGCCACTCTGCAGGGTGGAGAGTGCTCAGAGCGTGCCCACCAACACCGTGTTGACCATACAATCATTTAATGCCATTTGTGAAGAGTAATCGGTGGTTTCTGACTTCTTAAGCCTTGGGATATCACTTTGTAAAAATGAGCACATACAAATACACTTTAATAAAAATAATAATAATCATTTATCATCATTATTATAACTCTCACACCCAAGGCCACATAAAAAAGCACCATATACAAAAACAACAGCAACAAAACAACAGCAGCAGTTAGATAATTGCCCCAAAACAAAGTAATTAAGCAAAAATAAACAATTAATGAGTTTCATCTTGAGTAAAAGTTATGCAAAAAAAAAAGACTGCAGATGCTACAATGTAACTATAGCTTCCTCCTTCAGTCATCATCAGTCAGCTCTTGAGGTGCTACACAGCACTGAATAGAAGTCCATGAGTCATGATGTTGATCTAAAACAGTGGCAGCTGGTATCAACGGGCTGGTAGGCGCCATCAAACGTAATATGTGAACTATTGTAGTGTGTGAACTATTGATATGTGTTATTATTTTGAGCCCACCCATCCAATATTATGACCAGCTTTTCACTAATCCAAAGAAATTTGGGAGTGTGGAGATATGATTCTTGTTACGTTGTGGACTACTCAAACACAAATAAATCAAAATGAAGTTTCCTTCCCAGGTTAAGGGTGATTAAATTTCTGCTTTTCATTCCTAGGACAATATTAATCACTTCCAGTTTTCATCGTCCCTCATACTGGTTTGGAACCGTGCCAGTATCCAATATAACAGATAAAGAATAGGGACAATGTGACTAAAAACACACACACACAAAAAAAAATCTTGAAAAAAATCTTGACGTCTCTTAATTTCCATATTCACAACCATTTGCCTGGCCTGAACAGGCCCTGGGAGTGGTTAGATGATTATTGCTTGAATGCTAATCTTGAAAGGATTCTCTTCTTCCAGACATTCCCCCAGGCCTCCACCAAAAAAAAAAAAAAAAAGGGGGTGGGGGGGGGGGGCACTTTGAGTCCTTTGAGTTGGTCCCCAGACCTTTTCTGCTATATGGGATTCGGTGGATTCAACAGAGCATGCAGCCATTGGGTGTTGCACTGGATTTAGCGCTGAGGAGCATTCCACGTCCTCTTTGCTTGAGACTGAGCGTAGGCCACTTACACAGAGGTGGACACAAAAGGCCAGATTTATCAAGGGGGGGTGGCAAAGAGGAGGTAAAGGGAGACAGGCTAAAGTCAAGCAAAATGCAATCCAAAGCTTCTCCCCTAAGAGGGCCTTTTAGCTCCCTTCATTGAGCAGATTACCTGCACACGGCCTAAGGAAGGGTGAAATCTTGCTGAAGGAAAGGAAGCATGCACAAGGGCACACCATCCTGTGACTCTGATTAAGGCTGACTGGCTGTCTATACGTTACCCCAGATAAGCGCACATAAAAGGGGTCTGGGAGAATTACTGCACCCTCTATGCCCCTCTGCAGCCCCCCTTCTCCCTCTTACCCCCTTTAAATCCCATTTCTGCGCCAAGCCCCGTTAAGACCAGTACCTATCCCCCGGTCTAATCAGGTCTCCTGCAACGGGAGTAGTGGAGGATCAGGTGGAAAGGAGGTCCAGCTTGTGTGCGTTTATACACCCAGAAATGACTTACAAGCCATAATTAAAAGCCATACAGCGGCGAGGGTGCGGGTAGATTATGTCTTCTTCAGCCGCAACTCCTGGCTTTAATTAACCTTATAAAGACAGGATCAGTTTCATGCAATCCTGCAAATGAAAGTTGGCATACATTAGAGATGGGGAGAGAATATGAGAAGGAGAGACGGAGACAGACAAGAGAAGAGTGAAAAGATAGAAACAGAAGTAGCAGAGGGGATTTAGGCAGTGTATTTGGGAAGAGGAGAGGAAGGAATCCAGGAAATGTGCGAAGCTTATGGAGTAGGTGATTTGTACCTGTCCGTTAAGTCGTAAAGACAGGACCCCCTGTCTTACTCGATGTATACGTGTGTGTGTGTGTGTGTGTGTGTCTATGCTGTCTTTTTACCGGAGTGACGTGCTGGGTCCTAATCCCCTCAAGCTCACTTTCCCCAAAGCCCCTTCTCTGTCTATGCAGTCTGCCTCAGCTTCTGGTAAACACAGATCAGTCTTTATCTACCCCTAAGAGAAACACACAGCCAGCCTTAGGACTCCAACTACGGTTGTGATAAAACTTCCGTTACAAACAGAGTGTGTATAAACTCAAAGGAATGGTAGTGGAGGAATATACCTGGCATCCTGTATAGCCTTGAAACTGCGCCTGTACTGCCATGTAGGACAGAAAAGTACATAAATTGAGAAATGTGTATTTAAAGCTATCTCTATGGGCAGTGAGTGTCTATTGTCTCAAACACTTAAAAATAAGTGCAAAGTACAAAAAGACAAAGTAATACATTGTGATTTTGTGTGTATCAGTGTATCAGCTTTACCATTTCCAAACCTTTCATCAAGACAGTCGTGTGTTGGAGAGAAACATCCAATACCAGATTTGACTAATACTGAAAGTTGACCTGGATTGGGAAATCAGAACGCATTTTTCTTCCATAACTCAATGTATGTGTTTGAGTGGGAAATATGTATGTGGGTGGGACATGATTTTACTTACTAGGATTTGATGGAATCATGTACGGTGGGAAACGGAGTCAGACCATGGTGATTTATAGAAACCGACATCTGTTGTGACAAAAAGGAATGCATGACATTTGACTGAATTCTAATTTTAAAAAATTAACTGTATATTTTCTGTAGTTTTGGAAGTTTGCTTCTAATTTCTTGAACACTTTGATTTTAAATACATTTTTTAAGACATAGCTGAGGCGCTTGGTTGGCTAACCCTTTTTATTTTCTTTGCTTTTCACATTTTCACAAATACCCTGTTTGTGGGCCAGGGGTTGCATAGGCTAGTCATCTTGTAAACCCATTAGTCAGTGCTGTGGGCAGCTGTTGGCAAGTTTAGGACAGTGCCTAAAATACAGCATCAGTGAAAAACTGCAGTGAACAAGCAGGAGCAAAAATCAGCTTTTCTGCTAAACATAAAGCTCAAAATACTGAACTGAGTGAAGATACTAAACCAAATAATAAAGTCCACTGCACTCAGAATGACATCACTGCAAACATTCCTGAAATAAAGTATAAATTGGTAAATGCAAGCGGATAAACACAATTTAGGAATAACTTAGAATGAGATAGCATCAATGTTTCATTGACTAGTTCTATAACTTGCTCTTAAAGATTTTCTGGTGGGGAGAGGTGCAACTGCTTCTAGCATTTAGCTTTATCCAGCGGAAAGAACCGCGGGTAGTCATGGCCAAGTTCTCTGTGAGACAGGACTTCGTGAGAGGTGAGGTTCTGAGAGCTGTGGTGATTTTATCAGCTGTGGTGTGTACTTCTGAGTTTCAGAAGCTGTAAATTACTAAAACACAACCGAAACTCTTCTGCATATTTAACGCCTCAAACTGCAGATGCAACTGGCAAGGTACTACTGAAATAATTTTCATGGACCTCCAGAAGACTTCTTTTTGTTTTATTTTATTTATTTATTTATTTTTAGCATAGTAATGACAACTAGTTGCACTCTTTTTTTGAATGACTAGTCAACTGGTAAAAATAAATAGTTGTGTGTTTGTGTGGACAAATCAAAATCTTTCTTTAGCTCAACTCTTGACAGTTGCTCATGATCAATATTTGCAGCATGAGCTTTTACTAATAATGGCAGACAAGAAGTAAAAGATTAGCAAAGTGATGCATTTGATTTTGGTAGTATTTTTGATTGGTGGAGTCAGGTATCAACGACCTGATTGGTTAAATTCAAAGTAATTGAATCAATCAAGTAGAGTTTTTTTTTTTTAAGCATTTCCATTTACATGGGAAAGGCATTTCTGTCAAGATTATATTGATTGTATACAGTGATAGAGTAGTAAAGATTTTAATTTTTCTTTTGTCTTTTTTAAATATCTGGTTTCTTCTGGCACTAATAAAAAATGAATGTGAAAGTAGCTAAGCGCTTGTATACTTCCCAAAGTCCTGACCAATCAACATCCACCAGCATGCATAATGTGGTGCACTCCAGCTGTTTCAATGTGAAACCGAGCAAACCAAATGAAAAAAGATAAAAAAAAAGAGATGTTCTGAAAATAAATAAATAACTAAACTCTCACGCAGACAATAACAAACACATTAGGTGAACATAGTCTTAGATATGAATGGAGTAACATTCAGATATTCGGAACTTTGTGCCTGAAATATTCTTAAAAACGTCGATAGCCTTACTGCACAAAAACAACAACTAAAAGCATCCAGCAAAACACATCCACTGAAGCTGTTCAGCTGGATTCACAAAGGGCAGCCTAATTGTTGAATAATTTAGCGTAATCATAAATTGGCAGCACTTTGTCAGTGCAAATGAGGCCCCCTTTGTAATGATTTCTGATCTGAATGGATCATCTACACCACTTAATAGGTGTCTAGATTAATAGATAAAACTAGAAGGAGTGAAGAAAATGAATAAAGCCACCAAGAATGATCTAGATGTCAGATTCTACCACATATGAGCTTAGCCAAAAGATGAATTGATCAGAAACAGGGGCTTCTCCTGTGAGGTGCACGACACAGGTTACGCAGGTGCAAATTTTTAACAAACCTTCTCAGTTGTCATTCTTTGTTGTGCTTCAATAAGACCTTACATCAGAGTTCATCCACTGGGGTTATGCAGGTTTGGAATTATATTAATAGGAAAGGGTTTCATTCAGTGAGCAGTTCAAAATGAAATGCCTCAATTAAACCAAGCTAGAATTAATCTGAGTATTTAAGATTAGTAAGCGCTTAAAGGGCCCATACCATGGAAAACCATGTCTTTCACTTTTTTTAATTAAAGTTTGATGTATTATGTAAACACTGGTTTCATTCCACAACCCGTACAGTCCTTACATGTCGTTGTAATGTCTGAAAAACCAACACATTCACAAAAATACATATTCAGCCTACAGCAGCTTAGCCACACCCTTTCACGATAAAGCTGCACGGAGTCTGTTAGTCTGGACCTCTTTTTAAATGAGGCACAATACAGGGCAGTCAGTCAGAACAGAGGTCATTTAAATATGTCTGTTTTAAAGGCACAGTAACAAAAAGGGTTAATTTTAAGAGACAAAGAGAGGGTGGAAAATAGCCAAGTAAAATAAGAACCCAGTTACTCACTCATAAAACCACACAAACGTCATAGGTGGGCCATAAATAAAGAAAATAAAATTGAAAAAAAATGTAGGATATGGGCCTTTAAAATGTTGCCCAGCGGAAAAAAAAGCACAACCTACTACATTGCAAACCTGCCTAAACAATCTGCTTATGATGAAAATTTCCACTCTTAAAATACAACAGTGATTTTAACAAATTTAACCCCATCAAAACAGCTAGAAAGACCTAATAGCTCAATAAAACTAGTGAAATATTGAAGGACCAGTGTATAGCGCTGCATAGTTCCTTTCTTTGGAGTACTTTTCGGTACTTTTTTTTTTTCCCTTTCCTCGTTTAAGTGAAGGACACCATGTGTACAGCAGAGAAATGGTTATTTATTTTATTTTATTTTGTTTTTTTGGACATTCCAAAAAGCCTTGCTTGATTGACAGGGGGTAGCATATGGAGCCAAGAGGAAGACTTGGCCACATTTAGATCTGAGGAAACAAATATTTGCCTGAAGGGAGGTGGAGAAGGAGGAAAAAAAAAGTATTAATTAGTTTGCCTTCACACACAAAGATAAAAGTCTGCAAGACATATCCATCAAAAGCCGGCGGAATAACCGGCAAAATGGAAATTCGTCATAAATTGACAGTATCCAAACTTGGCAACACTAAGGGGGTAAGCAACTTGCTTGGCATGCAGAGCACTGGAGAAGAAACAGGCATCTGTGCATACATTAACATATTCTGACAGAAATTAACATTTACACATGCATCTTCCTCGCTTGATAAACATTTCTTTAGCTCCCTTAATTATTTCTCAATTACCATCTCTGCGTTGTTCTCGACAAACATTAGACAGACAAATTAAAAACATATCAATAAGGTACAGTTAATAAATAATGCGCCCCCTCCCTTCCTGTGTGAACGAGTGTGCTGTTACATAGTGCTCTTTTTAAAACTGTGTCTATACCGAAGACATGCAGACATGAGACTGAATCAGTTTGAAATCTGGATACTAAACCAAAAAACAAATAGCCTCTTAAGAAAAAGCTGCCACAGAGGCTCCCTTTGAGTGATGCCATAGCAGAACCATTTTAGTTCCTTAAAGAACCTGGCCGTCTCTTGTTAAAACATGGATAAACATGACGATGCTCATCATAACAGGAATGAACGCCAATCTTAAGAGGGTTATGAACACAATCATATGAGAGTTCATTATTCCCATCCACAGATGACAGTGCAGCTGGTATGACTAGCTGGTTTGGCAGCGGACCACATCCAGCGGTCAACGGACACTAATGCAGCTCAAACACACCATTTGCATGGACGTTTTTCTTTGCACAGCAGCAGGATGGAGAAGGATCATCCCTGCGTCTAAGCACCGAGGCCATATTCTCTCCCTGATCTAATTGTTAAGCTAAATCTCGCAGACTGCTATTACATCACACATAAGCTAGCATTTAAACTGGGGGAAAACGGGGAAATAAATAAGCTTAGGCCAGAGGAGCTCTTTGCCTCCCTTCTCATGCATGGATACAGAGGATTTGATGCATATCCAAATAAATCCAGATGGAAAAAAATAATAATAACAAAAAAAGAAAGGGGGAAAGACTGAATCCTTAAAGAAATCAGTAAATAAGTGATACAGATTTAACTGGTAATGAATGCCTGATTCCATATATTAATATGATCGAAGAAGAAAAGATGCTCGCATGGACAATTATTTAGAATTATAGGGGGTTTATATTCGTATGCTGATGTCTAAATGTGCCATTTCGCAGCATTTCAGGAGAAAGAATATTCCCAGTGGTAAAGTGATTCATGGATCGAGTGCAGTGCAGAATAATGGACCAACATCAGCAGTGTAATTAAGAGACTACGCATTGTGATTAAAACAAAACCCCACAGAATCATGCATCAAAAGTAAATCCCACATCAAAAGCCCATGGCATCGATGCTTGTTTCTTGAGGAGGTAGAGGAAATAGCCACAAGTGAGCTCACCACATTCAAATCCACGGTGCCTATTGTCTCTCATTGTGCCCATCAACTCAAGAAGAGCATTAAAAGCCTAAAATTATCAGTCATTTGTTACGAGAGCCAGCAAGACAGCTCGGGTCCTAAAGAAAAGCCATTTTTCCATATTCACTGATTAAGCAAGGTGACCGCTCGACTTTGTTTTTGCTTATTTTGGGTCTCGCGATTATCACCTTCTTCCTTCTGAATTAGCTCTGAGATAGAGAAGACCTTCTTCCATTCTTATGCTAATACTGCCAGCTGTTTAGCTGTGGCGGTTTCTGGACGCTCGAGGCGAAAGAGGAGGATCTGCATGAAAATAGAGCCGGGCCACTGATATGACGGCACAATCCCAGCTCAGAGAGAGAGAGGGAGCGAAAGAGAAAGAGAGAGAAAAGGCTAATTTTCATCAAAAAGAATTAGCTGACAAAACAAAATAACCTCATTGTGAAGAAAAACAGCAATCACATCCCAGTTGGAGAGAAGGGTTGCGGGGGGGAGTGGAGAGCATCGCTTTTCTTTTGAGAGACGCACAAAGCTGGATGGTGATGACTTGTCATAAGAAAGAAAACGATAGTGCCATTGTTTGGGGTTGGGGGGGAGTTGGGGGGGGGGGGGTTCTGCAGATCTCTCTATCACTGGCAATGTGTGCGCATGTGTGAGTTTGTCATTTGTTGTGCACTTCATACACTCATTCTCACTGGCACCACCATCACACAATTCACTACAGCTTACATAAGTGAGCTAATTCCCCTCCGTTGGAGTCTCGGGTATTATGTTAGTCTGTCACTGCACAGTTCTTGGAGTTTACTCAATGCGCTCTGTCTACACTGCTGACGACTGCTGACAGCATAGCAAATTAATAATATCGACTGACAGGAGTTCATAATTCAATTTCATAATCTTTCTAACAAACCAAAGGAATTGGATGTGCTGGAAAGTCACCTATGCCAATGAAGAGGCGCAACATTAGGAAATGGGATATGGCACAGCACTGACTGCACTCTCTTAGAATTGAATGCTCGGGAAATGGGTGCACAATAGCACCCTCCAGTGCCATCCCGGCAACAAAGAGATCTAACCTTTTCTTTCTCCTATACTATTAGTACCAACACATCATACAAAGTAAAAATTGGATAAGATGGTCTAAGTGAACCAACTATGTTGTCAAATTGCAGCCTCACCACCACCAGTGTACACAGCTTCTCTGTCTAAATAGATTGTTGACTTGGTATTGGTTGATTGATAAAAAGCAGACAATTTATCAGTATCTGCAAAAACCCCGCAAAAAACGCTGTTATTTAGAAGAAGCTTGTTTTGCATTATGACGAGCAGATACACAAACTCTTCATTCAGAAGTTTTCAGTAGCTTCATGCATTTGATACCAGTCAAAGATCAGTAAGCTAACAGTCACCAATTATTTACATGTACACCAACTAGCCATTAAAACCACCAGCGTAACAGTGTGTAGGTCCCCCTCATGCTGCCAAAACAGCTTTGACCTATTGAGGCATGGGCTCCATAAGACCTCCGAAGGTGTGCCGTTGTATCTGGCACCAAGTCATTAGCAGAAGATTCTAAAAGTTGTGACGTGGGGCCTCCACAGATTAGACTAGTTTGTTCAGCACTTCCCACAGATGCTTATCCGGATTGGGGAATTTGGAGGCCAGGTCAATATTTTGAGCTCTTTATGTTCTTCAAAATACTCTTGAACAATGTTTGCAGTGTGGCAAAGAGCATTATCCTGCTGAAAGAGGACACTGTCATTAGGAATACTGTTGCCATGAAGAGATGGACTTGGTCTGCAACAATACTTAGGTAGGTGGTGTGACAGTAAAAATTACATGAATGCCAAGACCCAAGCTGAACACTGCCCAAAGCATTACATGGCCTCCACTGGCTTGCGTTCTTCCCATAGTGCATCCTGGTGCTATCTCTTCCTCAGGTAAATGATGCATACACACCCAGCCGTTCACATGATGCAAAAGAAAGCGTGATTAATCAGACCAGGTCACCTTCTTCCAGTGTCCAGTTGCTCATGTCCTGATGACTGACTTTTCACTTGCTTAATATATACCACCCCTCCACAGATGCCATTGTAACATTGTAACTTCTTCTGTAAGGGGTTGTAATGTTGCAACTAATGGTGTATAGATCATTTTAGGCTTCCCCATAATACCTCACTTAACCACTTGTTCCTGTCAAAATATGGCAAGTGCCACTAAAGGCAATTTTTTTATACATTATATCGATTCCAGAGGAAATTGCTTGAATCCACTGAATTCAACCCATTCACCTGAAGCAGTGAAGCAGTGGGCAGCTGACGATGGCGCCTGGGGAGCAGTGTGTGGGGACGGTACCTTGCTCAAGCGTACCTCAGTATTGCCACCAGCAGTCCTGGGATTCAAACCCACAACCTTCTGATCACAGGCCAACTCCCTAACCACCATGCCACCAATTAAACTAATGCTCGTCACTGTGTCAGTAAGGATGAGCTGGTAAATAATGTATGCTAAATAGTTTGTTGTATTTGTTTTTCACCAATTCTTTTCATTTTATTAAATGTGTAAGGTGCTTTAAACCTTCCTCTGACATCAAAATACATTTCATTCAAACATGCTAGTAGTAATGTTAACTGCACAGTACATGCTTGAATGATTTTGCTGAAGTTAGCTTCTTACTCAGAATTTCTGTTCTGCCTTAAACGGTATAGCAGTTAATTGAAACAGAACATTTTAATTAAAGTGCCAACTTCAGCCTCATGCATTAATAAAGCTATAGGCTAAGACAATAATCAAAACATTTAGTTCTCAATGATATTAGGTCTAACATTTGAAAACAAACATTTTAGGTGAATGTACAGGATCTGTTCAATTTTCCCCACCCACATTTTTGGTGGGACACTCACCACAGTCACTCCCATTCAGTGTTCTATTAAGAGAGTTTAATGACTAATGCTAACTGTGACAGACATGTCAAAAATTTCTGCCTTGTGGTTTTTGGAGGCTTTTCAAAATACAAGATTTCATCAGTGTCAAATACACAGCCACGGAAAAAAATTAAGAGACCGCATCATTTTTTTTTTCTGGTTATTGCTTTTGCAATTTGTGGGAGTGTGTCTGTGTAAAATGTTCATGTCACTATTGTTTTATGCACTACTGACCACACTTTATTCAAAATTCCAAACAAAAAAATGTTTGGAGAAAATGTAAAAATAATACGTATAAATAATTTATTAAACCTTGGAAATGTTAAACTACACAGCACTCTTACATTATTTTACAATTGCAACAATTAGTAATGTTCAGTGCAGAGTGTGTGCATGTGTGACTCTGTTTAATACGGTGGCCCTGAAGTGCAAACCACACCAACAAATTACTAAACACAACAACAAATTGAGAAACACAAACTAATTC
>JBBPCZ010000034.1:19554306-19578556 GCA_037974445.1 Brycinus macrolepidotus
TATACACACACACACACACACACACACACACACACACAAACATCTTTTTAATGTCAGCGTTTGTATTTATTTTGGCCGATCTGTATTTTGATTTTAAGCCTTAAATGAAGTCAGACAGCTTAATATATGTGTGCTGCATTCAACTGTTTGGAAACATTTCAGAGTGTGGGAAGGATTACAATCTCTTAAAAGAATCCACATCCATCTAGACCTACCCACCAGTGTTTTGCATTTTAACGCATTTATTTAGACAAGTGGTGTAATGGTCTTTGCCTTGCTGTCAGCTAATAAAATGACCCTAAGAAAGAGAACTTTCAGAAAAAGGAAAAAAAAAAAAAAAAAATCATTGGCCATTGATCATGAAATTTTCACACAGCTGGTATTTTCTCATTTGTTTTTAGGAAATCTCTATTTTCTGTTTTCTTATATTAAAAGATACAACAAAGGAGATACATTTTTTTTGTCCTACAGCAATATTATAATGTTTAATATAATAAAGACATGTCCAATATAATAAATAAAACACTTTTTAATGTGATTAACAAAAACACAATATTGATTAAGCATGTATTACACATTAAGTTATTTATTTGGTCAGCAGGAGCAGATAGTTTGGATGCTTCTGACAATCTTCTATTCATGCCTAGAACTTTTGTGCAGATATAACCAGCAACGCTGATGTATATAGCAGTAGCCTGTGCACATTTACATATTTCACAGTAACAGTGTGTGAAATATGTCAGCCTATGGGTCAAACATAGCTTCAGATTTCACACGCAGGCTACATCAGGACCTGTCATCGTCCTGCAGAAGAGGATGCTGGACTCCTTTGTCACTTATCTCTGGCATGTGTACATTTAAAATTAGCCTCATATTATAGGTTGTCACCTGTAAGGTAACTGCAGCTGTCTGTGGCAGATGTTCTCCCAGGTAACAGGCTCAACATGCCAGAAGAAAAATGAATAGCACCTGCTTCATAGGCCTGCTGATGAGGAACAGGTTAGCAGGCTGATGGCTTCCACATGGGCGGCTGCGCACATCAAACAGCCGCCCTGACCTTGGCCGCCAGGCGCAGCCGGACCCCTCTCACCACGAGGGATCCACACAGACAGAGGCCACAGGAAGTGGGACGAAATGCAAAGGCCCAAACACATCCCTATGTGAGGTAATTCTTTGATAGAAAACAGATTTGTAACCTTTTCGTAACAGGCCAGGAAATATTGATCCCCTCCATTCAGAATAAAAGAGAAAGTCTATTATATACACAAAACGCACCTTTAGAGTTAAGCAATGAAGCCCTAATTCAATAAGCATTATAAAATAAATTGCAGTCACCCAGTGTAAAGAGGTCTCAGCTTCCTTACTTTTTCTTTTTTTCTATTTTCTTCTTCTTTTTTTTTTTTGTGCAGGGGCAAAGGGAGGAACAAGATTTCAGTCTTTTTCTTCCTGGGCAATTAGAAAGAGAAAGGGATCCCAGAAGGCTCGCAATGGTAATCAAAAATCTTTTTCTTCTTCATTTAACACGGGTATTAATTTCCTTGCAAGGTTAATTAAATATGCCCATTAGACAGTGGTGATTATTTCAAAAGGTTACAGTATCTGCCAAGCTTGCTATTGGGAATCTCTTTCTCTATTCCATTCTGTTGGTGGTTGCATTCAGTCAGGTTGGCACTGATAGCAGGGGTGACACATTATCTCTCCTTGGAGAATCGTCACTTCCCCTGCAGTCTGGCAAAAACGGCAGCTACTCACTCACGCCGGGAGAAAAAGAGTCAGATAGAAATCGCGCCAGGAATTCATCTGCACCTGAATAAAATGAGTGAGGATGAGAGAAAAAGAGAAAAGCGAGACACATCGGGGAACGAGGACAGATAGACAGGGATGGAAGAAATACAAAAGAAAGCAAAAAGAACGCAACACAAACCGCAAATGACGTGCCGAGGGTCAGCATTTTGGGGTTAATGCAAGTTTCACTAGCAATTAGCCCTCATTAAGATTTAAGTACAATTCAGGTTCATGGTGCTTTTTACAACAAATACGGCCATTAAGCAGCATTTCATCAACTGGACCTCAACCCAAAATGAACAAGGAGCAATGAACACTGGGGTTTAGACTATAACATCAAAAAATACATATATATTTGTTTTTAAAGAGAGGTTGTTTTTGAAAGTAAAAAAACATGCTCTGAATTTAATTAATTTATTTTAAATTGGGCTGATATGTGTATTATTGCAAATATGTATAACATGCATTACCAAATCTTAAATGTAGGGCTACATATGTAAATTATTTACCTTTAAGCCAAATCATTGTGTATCTACACTGATCAGCCATAACTTTAAAACCATTTGCCTAATATTGGGTAGGTCCCCTTGTGGCACCAAAACAGCTCCTGAAGGTGTGCTGTGGTATCCGGCACCAAGGCCTTTGGTTGAGCCTATCGGACAGTCGGACAGTGATTAAGCCTATTCCTGGATTATTTAGTGCTATGAACAGAGAATAGAGATTTTCCACTGAAAAGGAAAGGACAGTCCAAGCCCAAGACAACACCTTTATTTGAATGGAACATAAAGGGTCGAATAGTAAAAATGCAGTAACAGCATTAAAAACATTTGTTGAAGGGCCATCCCAGCTTGCTGAGTTAAATGACAGCAACCAAGATACCAGTGTCAAAAGCATGTGCTCTTTTCCAGCAGTGACATGGTTAAAAACAGCCTAATAGTGTTTGGATTTTTCATACAGTCAGTCATGGAAGAGTAAATAAGGGTGGGTTGCAGAGAACCAGAGAGGGCAGATACTTTAATCTGATAGGTCTGAATGACTAGTTCCCCCGCATACATAAATCGAATTAGATTCAGTAGACCTCTGGTCTGTAACTGCTTATATTACAAACACACACAGTAGCACATATACAAAAAAATCCCAGAAGCATCAGTAAATTTACCACTGATAAATTGAATCACCGATAAATTGTATAATTTGTCAGCTTATAACAACGCTTTATCTAGGGAAGCATATGTCTCCCTTGTTCCTCGAGCATTACTGTAAGTGCCAAAAGAAGATAATGTGCATTTTACAGTATTATGTCTTAGGTGTAATGGATCATTGACCATAGAGAAGTGTGTTAATAAATCTCCCAGGCTTTGTTAATTGCACCCAATGAAGTGGCGCTATTAAAACAGAAAGGATGTAATGCGGGGAGCCGAACATAATGTCTTCCAGTTTTACAATTAACAGTTCACTAAGCAAATCGACCAAACAGCTTATCATTTGCTGAAGGCTAATTAACTTGTTTTTTTCCATGTCAAGGTCATATTCTGAAATGCAAATGGGACTATAGTGCGCACACATTGCCTACATACTGCCTACTGGTGTGTGTGTGTATATGTTATGTGATATAATTCCATAAATAATGACTTAAGGGTTGTTATTTATTTAATTATTTATTTATTTAATGGTCACATTCGGTGCACTGTAACTAAGAAAAACTGACTGTTTGAGAACAGATGCTGAATCAGAAAACAGTCCTGCAGAAACCACTTACTACTACCACTGCTACTACTACCAGTGCATTTCTATCATGCCTACTTGGTTGACAATAGTTGAATAAATCTTTCTTTCCCACCTCCTTTTCTTATTTTATCTGGTCTGTAGCCCAAAGATTCACGAATGCATTGGCAGGACTGAATACCATATTGTATGGCTACCAGATCAGACAAAGTCAAGGAAGACAAGAAATGACTTTTCAAATGACTGTGCAGCCATAACTCTAGTCAAACAGCCCATAAGAAGTAGGGCTGCATGAAATGGACAAAATATTAAAACTGCAATTATACTGCTACATATTGGGACTGCAGTGGTCAGCACATTTGCCCTTTCAATATATAAAAGGGCCCACAATATCACTCTTCTGAAATTAAAAAGGCTTGAAATCTCCATTCATACCGCCCATATATATGGGAACAAGACTTCAAAAACAGCCTGTTTTCACATCATAGTCTTTGTGATGTCACAAAACCAACACATTTTCTTACCAAGGTTCTAAGTAGTGTTTCAGAATATGTAATATGGGTTCTTCTATATAAAATGTAGAATATGGATCCTTTGAAAACATTGGGGAAACAGTGTCTATAATGATTAAAGATTCACCAAAGTTTTATTTATTTTTATTTTTACATCAATACCTCGATTCATCGGAGCTGTGATTGGTTGCCCTGTTCAAAACACCATGATTGGGTAATGGCTCATTTGCATACTGCAGTCTTCTGAAATATTAGTTTTGCAGAAACCAAAAATGTTACAACGAATAACAGATGATATATTGTGCAGCCCACAGCAGGACAGACAATTAAAACTATGCTCCCGTTTTTGGGGTTTAAAATAGTATAACACATATAAAAGTGTAATAAGTGTAATACCCCTAAGCCAAGATGTTGGCGCGAGCTGACATCTGTGTGGCAGCCTATCCATGCTACTCTAAATCGGTGCTAAACGTTTTATGTCACTGTCTGTGTTCTCCTCATCTAAGTGCTCCAGTATTACACCATTCTGTGAGTATGACTGTAAAACTCTTATACAATAACAAAAATAAGACAAAACTACACTGGACATGACTGTCTTCATGGAGCAGGTCGCAGGACTTCAAGGGTAGTATGGAGCCACTAGCCGGTGGAAGTCCAACCGAAAAAGGTGTGACTGAACCCAGAAGCTCGGCACACGGCAAGTGGGCAGGCCTTCATGCTAATATAAGGGCTAATCTAAGGAGGCCTGCTCTCCCATCCCATCTATTGGCAAATACTCTCTGGACAACAAAACTAATTCATACCAACAATGTGTGGTGCACAAATGCTGCAGTAGTCTTTAGACATTGTTCTGCTATGGTGGAGTTTATAGCAGAAAGATGTTGCTGCAGGAGTTTAGTTTGGTTGTTTTGTTTGCCGTGTACCTGCATCTAGCGCTAATGCTAACAAGGCACCAGCAGACCTGTATAAAGTTGTAAACTGCATATACACTACCCTTTTATAATCACTGAGGTCAGCTCTATCTAGATTCTGCAAACACATGATCTTTGCAACAAGGGGTGATAACTGTTTAGAACTGTTTGCACTAGCATTAAAATGCTTACTGAGCTGAGCCAACGCCAACTTCTGCAACTCCAGACACATATCAGTGAAAATAATCCCAGCCAACTATTCTCTGCTCAAACACAGTACACTGGTCCAGTGAGACATCAGGGTGTGGCCCTAGGGGCCATCTCAGCACTTCAGGACTGTTTCAGGTGCACAGATTGGTTAGTGTTTAGAGAGGGTGCTACTGATGAGTGCTGCATCAGTGTGGCTACATCAGCAAATGCCTTGAGGATGTTACTCCAAGTAATCTCCAAGAGAGTGACTACAAGAGCCATCCAGAAACCTTGGATGTTTACAAAGGCGTAGAGGATGCTGAAAGCCTGAGATGCTGTTTTCAGATCTGGAGACAAGGCTATCCTCAGAACTGCGCAAGCTAACCTGGATAGGGCAATGAAGAAAGCAAAGTATGCATATGCCCAAAAAAATCTGTCAGAACACCAGAGGCACTGTCAGAACACCAGAGACACTTGGAACATCTGGAGGGGCATCCAGGCCATCACAAACTGGCACCTTCTCTCTGTGACAGCAATGCCTCCCTGCCCGACCATTTCAATGGCTTCCATGTGTTTAACACAGCTCATGCAGTTGTTCCACCTGGTTCCAGAGACATCATCTGTGACCCGCCTGAATGACTACCACCCCGTGGCACTCACACCAGTCATCATGAACTGTTTCATGACTAGTCATGAGACGCATCAAAGTCGCCCTTTCAAGCTCACTGGAACCCCTTCAGTTTGCTTATCGCCCCAACCAGTCAATGACACTGTATATTTATTGCACTATACCTGTCCCCGGCCCACCTGGACAAGAGAGACTCTCATGCAAGCATGCTGTTCATCGCCTGCAGCACAGCATTCATCACGATCATTCCACAGAGACTGTCCACTAAGCTGAGCGGACTGGGCCTCAACACCCCCCTTGTGAACTGGATTTTAGACTTCCTGAAGGAAAGGTCTCAGTCACTACCCTCCCACTACCATCACACTAAGCAGGAACACCACAGGACTGCGTCCTTAGCCCCCTATACTCCTGATACACGACTACTCAGCTTGAACCAGATCATCTGATTTGCAGATGACATGATAGTGGTGGATCTCATCAAGAACAATGACTTCTCAAAAGGGATGATAATAGACCTCAGGAAATCCAGCACTGCTCACGCAACTCTCACCATGAACATTACTGCTGTTTAGAGGGTCAAACACAAACACAAGTTCCTGGGATTACTGATGACAATAAAAGTAACCATGAACCTTGAACAATGTTAGCTAGCTAATTGTTCACTTTAGCGAAACATGTAAGTGGTTGAGTAAGACATGCTAGTAACTAAGAAAAGTATGTACAGTGGTACCCCGCATAACAAACGCTATCCGTTCCAGCGGCGCGTTCGTTATGCGGGGAGTTTGTTGTGCGAAACACAATTTCCCATAGACTAAGGGAAATCGTGTAATCCGTTCCAGGTCGCCGCGAAAAATTGAGAAAATTACTAAAAAATGAAGACACAGCACTGTTAATGAGGGGAAAAACTAGTAAAACACTCAACAGAAGAAGGGAATGATGTTAGGTTTTTTTCTTGGGGTTCACATTTCACAGAAACAAGGAAAAAAAATTGCAGTTTCACTCGTGGAAAAGTTGTCCTGCAACGAGAATACCTTCAATTTTAAGCACCAGTAAATGCACAGACACCAAAAACACATCAAAACAGGAAATAAATTACACTAATGGGGAGAAATAACCAAACATGATGCTTTGTCTTCATCTGAGACACATCTGGCCGGATTCAGCCATTTTTTTAACATAAAACACGATTTTTCACGTGCGATGTGCGGTTCGTTGTGTGCAACGTGTTCGTTCTGCGAGTCACGCGCGCGGTCGCAGCGGCGTTCGTTATGCGGAACGTACATTCAGTAAGGCGTTCGTTAAGCGAGGTACCACTGTATACTAATATCGTGTCCTTTTGTACACTCAACACAAGCTTAGGATGACTTGAAAATAGACAAGAAAAAAATGCCCTACAGTCACACACTAGCTAGGAAAAAGATCTGGGAATGAATGAGGAGGTAGTATATCCAGGTGGAGAGGATGTGGCATCTTCATTAGTTTACTGTTTGTGAGCTTGTATGGTTCCACAGAGTCAATAAAGCAAATTTTATTCATATACTGTTATTTGGCATCCCTCTGGGGGTGGTTAGCATACACTTCCTCATCTGATTCATTTTTAAAGCATGAGTAGTCTCCAAAACCACAACAATACATGAATCTCTAAGTTCTTGCAACATGTGAGTATTCATAGCTTGTAAACAAAGAACAAATCTAGTAAATATAGAGGAATAATCCCACAATGAAGTGCAAAGTGGTGTCGATTCCTAAGCCCTTTGGTTCTGTATTTTAAACTTTATTTGTTATTACTAATAAAGGCTGTGCTTGAGCAGAAAACGTACTGCAGGTCTCTTCATGCATCATACTTTCAGGAGAAACAGAGCACAGAAGAGATTCACTAGTTTAGGGTCTGTTGTTGTGTGTTGTGCTGAAGTGAATTTCTTTTACTAAGCACTCTTTTTTAAGAGTGCTTAGTAAATGAACCTTGAATGAAGTAAATGAACCATGAATGAACCTTGTTACTTGTGTACTTGTGTTAGTTTCACTTTGAAAGATATGGATCAGTTTGAAGTTCGGCGAGTTATTCGTTTGTAGCCTGCTGTGACACACATTTCTTGTGATATGCTCTTCATCATCATCAGGTTGCTGACAATAATATATGTAAGTGCTTAAAATAGGCCTGGGAAATTAATTTTTTTGTAAAACAAATGTCATTATATTTATTATGGCATAATACATATCAAAATATTTACAAAATAATTAATAACTGGGCTAATGTATATCAAAAAGATATTTACTTGCATGCATACAGTCACACCTGGACTCAGTTTAGCATCTCCAATCCACTGGACCCACATGTCTTTGGACTGTCGGAGAAAACAGGAGATCCCAGTGAAAACCAATGCAGACATGTCTAGAGCATACAAACTCCATACAGGAAGAACCCAGGCTGCCCTGGCCGGGTATCAAATCCAGGATATTCTAGATATGAGGCAACAGCTCTAACTACCGTGCTACCAGACCATCTGCATACTTTTCAATTGGATACGTTTTTATTCTCGTTCACTTACGTTCACATTCACTTATCATTCATTTTCATTTCATTTTTAAACAACTGTTACTTTTCAGAGAGACGAATGTATGTACGTATGTCAATGAATGTAGGTCAATAAATGTATGAAACTGTTTAAATGCAACTTGATATCCTAGGGAAGCAAATGTATTTCGTCATGTGGCATTACAGTGATTAACATGTAATGCAGCATATAATACAGTAGTATGTCATGTAGTAGAAAAAATCTGTGACTGTTGTGTAAGGAAAGAGGAGGTAGAAGATATTCCCAAACTGCTAAAAAAAAAAAAAAACATTTCAGCCCTTCTTTAGCTGTTTAAACAAGGTGCTCCTGATGCTCAGACATGTACAGAACTTTTGTCAATTACAGTGGGCTATTTTTGCATGATTGCAATTATAATTGCATATCTTGTCATATATTTTGCATTTCGTGTCATGAATTTGAATAGATTTGAATATATTTCACACTTAACCTCGAAATTACAAATACATGAACACCATTGCTAATAAATTGCTTTTATATTTACAATTTATTACATAAACATTTTGGAGCAACTAGGCAACTAGTTTGCTGTGATGAGGTAGATGTCTTTTGCTATCTATATGTTGTACTGATGTACAGCCTATCGCTTAAGACTTTACACAATTATCTGTGAAACACTTGCAAAAACCTAATATACGCAGCAGTGTATTCCTCTGTACAGGGTCGTTCTGGCAAGTTAGCCAACTTCATAGTTATTCACCAGAGACTACAACAAAAGCCTTGATGACTAGAATGAGTGGAGTGCACAAAGGGACGGGGGCTTTAGTATCAGGGATGAAAAATTCAAATTCCTCTTTAATTTATTCGCTTACCAATTATGACATGATATTTGAATGCTTAATCACACTCTCTGTTGGAAATATAGGACATATGTGATTTGATCCATCATAATCACCCAGACCTCTGGGCACATTCTGGGATTTATAAATAGTTTAAGAGGATGATACATAGCTTCTTGGCAAAATAAATATTCATCGAGTGGTGCACCATGCAATAGCAAAACAGCCAAATCTGAAAAGTTGGTCACATCTCCTAAGTAGTTTTAACACAGTGGACAACTAGGAGTAACAGTAACAGTACTGTAGGGAATTTATTTTCTTCTTTTTAATTGGTGGCCAAAATTGTTTGGCTGCATCTATTATCTTTCTTTCTGAACCGCATGTCTGTTGTATCCAGTATTTCTCAATAAATGACCAAAATAACTACCAGCTTAACAAACAGGGATCAAGAATATATTTCAGCTTCTTTTTAAACTCCCATCATATTGCTTCCAATTCTACAGATGAGAAAGACGAACTAAAGCACAATAACATGGACTGTGGCTACTGGAACCTCCGGCCTTATGAATAATATATTCCTATTAATATTTTACATTTTGAAGCGTTCAAGTCATTAAAAAAAGGTACAGGGTCTTCCACAACATTGTGTTTTAGTGATATATTAATGGTATGTTAATGGAACAAGAGATACATAACAAAAACACTAATCACCCATCAACGTGGAAACAGAGAATACAAAAATGACAAAAGGTTGCTGACTTTCATAAAATCAAGAAATGTTTATTATACTATTATCTATAAATATGCATCTCCAATGCTGGAGGAATAATTAAGAAGTTTCAAACACTGCGGCTGTGATGAACACGTCCCCCCCCCCCACACACACACACACGCACACACACTCACACACTCACACACACAGCGAGAAGGATGGTTTGAAAGGCAAAATATTCTACAGCTGGACAACTGCAGGAGTTGACTGCCCACTGAGATCATAGAAATTACAGTTAGGCACCATATCAGTGCCAACAAATCATTACTTTGGATAGAACTGTTTTCTATGTTCAGATTACTGTCACAGTTATGAAATTTTATCTGACAGGTTACTATCTAATAGCTGTTGTTCACTGTATGCAACTATACCAAGTACAAAACCAAAACCTGTTGATTAGCAATGTATCCTACTAGCTATCTAGTATCTAGCCATCTAATTGATGTATGCTTGTATACAACAGCTTTGAATACACCTCAGCTAAACATATTTAAAGATCTGATCTGTTTTATAAATATATCTATACAAATATTTTCACTAGTATTGGTATTAACAGTTATTTTGGTGTTGTGACATCTCGTCTAGGCACTGCCCTCTAAACATGTCACAGAACCAAATTAAAATATAGAACTTTTGTTGTTTCCTGTTGTTTTCCGCTTTTTTTTATTCACATTGCTCACATATCCCAACCAAATTGATGGAAAATCATGTTTCGTTTGCTGGAAATCTAATGACTGTAAAAATAAATAAATAAATAAAGACAGTCAATGTCAGTCAGGTAAGTAATCATAAATAGTGCAAATAATTATGTAATAATTGTGTACTCCCACCTCTTCCAACATCGCAAGAGAAAATCAGCACTATTTTCTTAAAAAGTAAAAAAAAAACAAAAAACAAAACAAAGAAACAAAGAAGTAAAAAGCAGCGCACAGAGTATTAAATGCAGGGATGCAAATGAAGTATGTATAAGAAAAAAGCTGTTTTTTTACAAAAAACCTGACACATGACCTCATTTTGCTGGGTGGTAAGATACAATATGTCAGAATGAAATTATCAAACAAATCCACAGAGAACACAGATTCATATGCAAACACATATCACTTCTGTTCAGGTCGGAGCATCACTGCCATCATAATGAGTCCCCTGTAATTATATGTTTTATTGGAAGGTAACTGGGCCCGCGGTGGTGCAGTGGGTAGTCCTGTTGCCTCACACCTCCAGGGTTGGGGGGTTTGAATCCGGGTCTTGGTCTTGTGTGTGTGTGGAGTTTGTATGTTCTCCTCGTGGTGGCGTGGATTTCCTCTGGGGTCTCCGGTTTCTCCCACAGTCCAAAGCCATGCGTGTCAGGTGAATTGGGGATTCTAAATTGGCCGGCCGTGTGTGTGTGTGTGTGTGTGTGTGCCCTGCGGTGGGCTGGGACCCCGCCCAGGGTGAGTCCCTGCTTCACGCCCGTAGACCCCGGGATAGGCTCAGGGTACCTGCGACCCTAGTAAGGATTAAGCGGTAAACCGCAAATGAATGAATGTAAAGTAAGTTGTTATGCTCACAGTTTATTTGGACTATTTACTAAACATGTTCATTTATTCTTCTTCTCCTATTCTTCTTCTTAGCATTAGTAGCTATTATGACACCTAGCAGCAGTCATATGATGTTTGTCAAATTTTCACTGGTTGACAGTTTCATACACTTTGACTTCACCAATCCACATTCAGCTTGCTGCGTTTGTAGCCCACATGACTGAAATGGAGTAAGAAAATTTTGTCCCTATGTGGGTGTGTCTCTTCAGACTAGCACCCCTAGTGCATGATTCATTTGTGGAGTAATGTAAACTAGTGCATAATTAAAAAACCCTACTGCTTCACAAGCGAATTTATACCACATTCTTTGAAGGCATGCCATATTTCGTGAAATTCTACAGGTTGCTACAACTGACACTTTTTAATACCTCAAGAAATGCTTTAGCTAAAATGTAGAAATTTGATATGTTTAAACATGGTTGCATTTGGCTTGCTCAACAAACTGGCCAACAATGGCCATTAATCTAAATTCAGCAGCCGATACTTGCCTGTGTAAATTGTTCATTTATAATGGCAGCCATAAGATGTTACAAGAACAAGCTACAACATGTTTCCTCTGTTAATCTGACATGGTTTGGTCTATTATTAAAACGTAAAGTCCTTCAATTCATGATGTAACATTTACAAAATTCGAATGGTCCTTATTCACCTGCTGAAGCTGTAAAATTATTCAAGCTCTTTCTACTTATGCCACTTCACACATTCCACTGATCACTACTTATTCTCCCAATTTCTGTGGTCATATTACATATCTAGTTATTATTATTATTATTATTATTATTATTATTATTATTATTATTATTATTATCAGTTTGTAGTATGATAGAAAACATGTACATTAACTGACCCAGTGGCTGACAAAAAACCTGAGTGGGCATAGCCCAGATAATGAAGGCAAGGGTATATTTTTTTGCCTAGATTACCTAGTCTTACTTTGAGTAATCATGCACTAATGAAAGGTTGGATGTCACTCATAGTTTCAGTGCTTGGTTAAGCTGATTATTTATCATAGCCTTTTTTAGCTTATTTTTACCAAGCGTGCCAGTAATTCCGGTTAGTTATCTCACAAGTGAGTTTATTTACTTAGCTTTGGCCAATTAGTATCATTAGCATACAAATTTTCCCACCATCTTTCTCAGTTAGATCTGTTAAAATTTGGGTGCTAATTATTCATCTCTATGCTGACAAGATAATGCAAAGCACTGCTATCATTTCTTCCTAGTTAAGCAGAATGTAAATTTTGTGTGGATGCTGCTTACACTATAGGGACACCTGACCATTACACCAACAGGGACTTTAATGACATTCAAATACATGGATTTTAATATGGAGTTGGTCCCCCCTTTGCTGCTACAACAGCTTCCACTCTTCTTGGAAGGCTTTCCACAAGATTTTGGAGTTTCTGTGGAAATTTGTGTCCATTCATTCTGTAGAGCATTTATGAGGTCAGGCACTGATGAGAAGGCCTGGCTCTCAATCTCCGTTCCAATTCATCCCAAAGGTGTTGGATGGGGTTGAGGTCAGAGTTCTGTGTGGGCCAGTCAAGTTTTTCCACACCAAACTTATCCAACCATGTCCTTATGGACCTTGCTTTGTGCACTGGGGCACAGTCATTCTGGAATAGAAAAAGGCCTTCCCAAAACTGTGTCCACAAAGTTGGTAGCGTGGCATGGTCCAAAATGTCTTGGTATGCTGAAGATTGCCCGTCACTGAAAGTAAAGGGCCACCTGAATTCAAAAATTAAGGGGTGTCTCCTAATACTTTTGTCCATTCCTGCCTTTGGTCCTTGTGTGAGGCTGCCATACTTTCACAAATGAATTTCCTGCTGTTTTCTCTGAGTGTATAGTGGCCTATTCCCTAAGATGTTGGTAAAATTGAATTGTCATTTGGCTCAAAGAAATTAAACTGTGCTTGATGAGAGATTCATAATGTCCAGGGTGTTTCTCTGCCTTTCGCCCTATCAATGCTGGAATAGGCTCCAGTTCCTCCCTGCAACCCTGGTTAGGAGAAGAGGCACAGATAATGAATTCTAGGTACCCAGTATTGGCTATGCAAAAACAATTTGCATTTTAGATTTAAATAACACAACCAAAGGGACAAAATAAAGGATCGAAAAAGCTAACATACTGTGGAGTCAAATCAATAAAAGGCACAAATGCCACCTACAAAGATGTCCAAAAATATGCTACTTCTCAAATGAACCTGAAAGAGGATTAATAGGACATATTTTGAAGCTCAAGACTGAAAACCACTTCTTCTGCCTTGAGCCGTGTGCATGAGTCTGCATACATTAAGCAGGTTTTCTCCTGCCACTCTCTCTCTCTCTCGCTCCCTCTTTCTCTTTCCACTGTAAATCTGTGCTAATAGAGGCTCACAGTGTTCCCTTGAGTTCCTGACCCTGAATCTGTCTTCTGACTACCATCTCCTGCCGATCTTTCATACAGTGGGACACATGGCTGCTGCCAGGCCGTACACGTGACCCAACGCTCAGAGCGGTGTGTGGGCCAAGCATTAATTCCAGCACCTGTTACCAATCTCTTCCTCCAGTCCTATCACTGGACCCACTCTCCGAGTCTCGGTTCATCTGACCTACAGAAGCACTGCAGTGTGCAGAGAGACAAATCAATAGAAAGCAAGAAGAATATCATTCTGTTCTTGGCCACATGATGCCAAAGAGCAAAGGTGGAAAAAAGAAAAAAAAAAAAACAGAGTTTTATTATTTTTTTCACACATCCATTGTTTCCATGGCTACTGTCTAAGTTAACATGTTTGACTGGCTCCAGTGAGAGTGTTAGATGCTTGCACGGCGGTTACTACATATGGACTAGATGCAACCTGTGACACAAGTGCCTAAAACCAATAGGGATGTAGATAATCTGTGTCAGTGACACAGCTCTAATGATGGTCATGATTAACATACATATTTTAAAATAAAAATGTTATATCAAACCGGGCTCCTTCCAAGCCACGCACTGCAGAGAGAATTTTCTCTTGTCTAATCCATGACTGCCTTGCTGATTAGCTGATGAGTTTAATCAGGTGTGGTTTATGAGACAAAATGCTGACGTCTTCAGTGCCGAGGCCGTAACGGACTGGAGTCAGATGCATCTAGTGAGTAAAAGCTGTGAATGCTCAAGTGTATGAATGTATGAATTGAAATTCATCTGTACTTTCACTCTCAGGCTTTCCTGTACTTGTTTATTTCCAGTATAAATTTGTACCAGTGCTATTGTTGTTAGTAACATGATTCCTCTAAGTTCATAGAGGAATCACTCTTGACAATAGAGGTGGCAAGAAGGGTTCTTTGAATTATTTTGTAAAAGAGCCACTTTAGGTTTCCTAAAGAAAAAAGACATAAATGGGCTGTGTATGTGTAAAGAAAGTTTAAAGAACCCCCAAAAGTAAAAGTTGTAGGGAAAACCCCTTACATCGGTAAAGAACCATTACATTCAACCCTTACACTTCACACTCACAAATCTCTTATTCGATTTCTTAAAATGAAGCCTTTATTGACTTTTTGTCGTTATATGTCATTAAATAGCAACTTTAATGTAGATCTTTCACTTTGCAAGTATTCTTTTTTGTACATATCTGATCATGTTAGTGCCAAACTAACAATAGAGTACATTTTTTCCAACACAAAGTTTAACAGTTTTTAAAGCTTTTAAGACCAACACATTTTTCTTTGTATTTTTCTTTGCATTTTTAAGTGAATCCTTTAGTAAATATATTTAAACTCGAAAACCTAACCTTGAGTATCGTGAGAGGAGCCTGTTAGCCTGGTTGTTCTTGAAAAAAAAATATATGTAAACAACAGATTCTTTCTTAAGATTTTAGCCTGTTTAAAAAGTATTTAAGAAGCAATTTAATAGATTTTAAAACTTATGTTTTAACTTGTATTTTTGAAAAAGGATACTGTTGATCAGTGTTCTACTGTCAATATGTATGTGTAAAAATCCATTTTACAAAATGCAGTACGATGTCATTACTGTAAACAAATATGGTATGAGTGCTGTAGCTGTAAATATTAATTACACTAACTACCTACTTCTTCTGTCAGTATTTTACTGTAGATGTTTTTTCAATGTACATACATTAGTTTGTACATCATCATTCTTAAAGGCATTCCCTGTGTAAAGTTGGTAAACAGTGCTTGTCTTTAACACTCCTGTGTGTAACAGTCAACAGTCGTGATAAAGGGGGTTACTGGTGTATGTATATTCCCAGTCTCCATGAAGGAAAACATGTGGAGTAGTGCACTGACAGAAGCCCTGCTTTGATGATCCTGCTTTACTGTACTCAAATGCATGTACACACACACACGTCGACCTCCTCACCCTGTTTGAGTCCCTACTGTACATGAAAGACAGGCTCTCCCACTGACACACACAAACCTACACTTGCTTCACCAGTACCCCACTGATGTGCAAGAAGTGCACCAGGCCTTTGAAGCCTTCCCTCTTCTCACTGGCCATCTTAGCACTGCGTGTGTGTTGATGCACTGCATCGGTACGATTTCTGAACACACAAAGTTAATAATAGGCAGTTATCAAACTTAAATGGGTAAATTAGATGTATGTGTTTCGAAATACTGTAATGTATTCCTTTAAAATAATTTTGTTGAGGCATATGAATATACACAGTGATATAAATTCAGGCCACACTGAATCACAAACATGACACAGAACATCGCTCTTTGTTGTGATTACGGCTAGAATTACTGTGACTTGATCGCTCCTATGCATTTTGTAGTAATCAAGTATGACTGACAGAATGGCAATTCTGCAATTTCATGTCTGCACTCAATTAAAGGAAGGCAAAAACAGTAAAATAAAGACATGTTGCTTTCTCTAGGCTACCCTACCTGCCAATCTGTCTCTTGTGCAGTGATTTGAAAGCTCGTTTTTATTCAAGCATTTGAATCCAATTGGGAGAGAGAAAAGGAAAGCTCAGATGCAGGCTTGACAGAGAACAGGCAATGAGACAGGCTAGGGAAGGGGTGGGGTGAAATCCCCCTTTGTTTTGCCCCCGTCTCAATGTTGACACTGTCTTAAGTTAGCCCCATTGAGACCAGTGGGTCTAGATCTGTCCTGGGCTTTCATATGCAAATTGCGTGGTGTGGAGAAAGAAAATGTGTTTTCATAAAAGAGAGGTTTGTGGACACTCTCCAGATGAGACAAAGCTGGCCCTATCAGTTTCCTATCGGCAACCCCATGCCCATTGGATCATGCTCCTCCAAACCCCATGAGAATTCCCTTTGTGCATTTCAAACAGCAGAGGCTGAGGTCTGGCCAAGACAATCTGGAGCTACAACCGTTATGGTGGAGAAACTGAACAGTACTCATATTTAATCATGCATAAAACATCAAAAAAAGCATTCATGACTGACAATTTGATGGAACAATATCCTCATTCAATTTTAGAACTCAGTCTGCAGCATGTGTCTGCAGATACTACAAATACTGCAAACATACCAACACAGTTGACCTAGGCTTCAGACTCTGAAACCTTAAGACCAGGAAAAGAAGGCTATGGAATTACTACCAATTAGTTGCCCAACACAACAATGATCTGCCCATGACCTGGCTTTTGATTAATGTGAAAATGTTGCAGTTGGCTACCTTGTAACTTGGCCTATTTTGACGTCCAATTAGTATGCTAATAACAGTAATTATACTGCATGTCTCATCACCTAGAGGCTTTTTAAAATGATAAAATAATGAGAATAAACAAGCTGTGGCTGACATTCAGGAGGCCAGCCTAATTACTCAGTGTGGAGCCGCCGGGGATTCTCCACTCCTGCAGGAGAGCGCTGCTCCTTTGCCTCAACACACACACACAAACACACACTGACGAGCTCTCAGGCTCACGTCACCCTATTACCAGGGTATTAACACCACGCTATGGTCATGACTGCAAGTGGGATCAGTGGCACAAAGGCTATACACATTGGCGGGCATGACACTGGGCATCTGCGTGGCATGCAAGAGGCGTCAGCACCTCCTGAAGCCATCTCCTAGCCAGCACATCACGGAATCAGCCAGCAGGGTAGGGAGCAGGTCTGAGACAGCTTGTCATTCACCTCAGCAAAGACTTTGATTGAAAGGAAGTGAAAGAGAAATGTGTGTGCATGAACACAAACTGAGAGATGGCTAAAACAATGGTACACTCTTAAAAGTAAAGGCTGCTAAAACGCTCTTGGCTTTGATGTTCTATGAATCAACATTGATACATATAAAACCTTAATATTATGTAATCCTTTAAACATCCCACTCACATCTAATTTTACAAAACGTTCCTTAAAGAACCATCCACTGAAAGAAATTTCAGGACACCAAAAATAGATTTCTGTCATCACCCCGAAGAACTCTATTTGGAACCTATATTTTTGAAAACCATTTTTATGTATATGAAAGCGCATACATTTGTATCATATTCGATAAATAAAAAATATATCTCAATTTAGTGGAATTTAACACATTGTATTACCTTGTCTGAGTCAACAAATTTGCAGCTAAGTTATGCCACTCTTGATATAAAAGGTGGTGCCGTGTCTTATGGAATTATAATGCCAGCAAACACTCAGATCAATATCCAGTACTTTCAACAGGATCTTTTGCTAAGTCAAACTCTACACAACCTCTCCACTAATAGTCCCCTGATGACATAGTGCTTGGCTGCCTTTTTGGTCATATGACTCATCACTGTGGGACGCAGGGTGGAGGGAATTCTCGTGTTGTCAGCCACTATCAGATATCCAATTATGCCACACTGTTTATCACGGCGTCCCTTTGAGAGCCCATGGAGAAAACCAACATCATTAAAACAACCAGGGGAAACAAAGCACACTGCCACAAAACTGTTTGCCAAATGACTTTCCTATCCATTAGGAACAAGCAAGTTCATTAACAAAACCCCCCTCCCAGAGAAACACAATATGGCTGCCCCATGCTGAGTCATTCCTTTGCTTTCAAGGCCCTCTGCCAATGAGCAAGTAGCCAGCATGTCACGTGATGTCCCTTCTAGTTGGCCTGCATCGGGGTTGAATGAGTCATTTGAAGCCTTCATGGTCAAAACAGTGGGTCACTGTTGTCTTCCTGTGACCCCAGATAGCAAAGTCACCTCTCCTGTGAGCCTCAAGCCTCGCAAGCTTCAAGCCATGTTTTCCTTCAGAGCATCCAGAAGATTAGCCTCGCCTGCTCAGCACTGCTGGAGACCAGCTGGTTGCCAGTGGCCACTGCTAAATGGACAATTAGCATGGTATCAAACACTACATTCTGACTTCACCTCATTAGCGATAAGGCTATTAGACGAGCCTGCAAACCCAGGCCTCTAAATTGCCAATCCTGATATAACCGTTATAATTGAATGGAAAATCTTAATTAATTACTAATTCTAAGACACAAATTTGCCAGCAATAAAGCTGTGTTAAAGGCTAATCAATGGCTATGAATGAGTTTAGTGATGGCAGCATGATTGATTTGATGCAGCCTGGGACAACTTGAGAACAACCTATTAAAATGTCAACCCAAGGGACAAGGAAGGAGGACACTGGGACAAGGATTTACACATAGATGCAGATATTTCCTTGCTGCCGAAAGCTAAACGCTTTCAAATACTGTTAACAAAAAATGCCAGTGCATCATTAGCTACGATTTTTTCCAGAGTTAGAATCATTAGCACATACGGTTTCACTGCAGTGAAGATCAAGCTATTGAAAATGGAATCTAGCACCCTCCTCAGCCCATTCTTCTGTGCCATCAGCCACCTGCAGTAGGCATGCTTCACCAGCACACCACGCACATGCACCACTCTCTTGATTAATGCACAGTAAAATTGCCCTAATAATTACATTGATAGATGGAGCAAGGGGCCTTTCATGTCGGTGCATTTCAAAGTCGAGCACTTTCATGTAAATGTTTTACATCGTGTAGAGTGCGTGCTTGCCTGTTCAGCACAAGGGCACACAATTCATCTGCCTCTTGGTGAGATTATAGGATGACTAATTTGCCTAAAAAGAAACAACCTTTTGCATTGCGATATTCTCTGGCTTTATTGGCCAGAGTAGGCCAGCAATGAGTCCGTCTGTCACTTCCTCATCTTTTCCACTCAAAACATTAGCAACAAATAATGAAATGCAGATTTTTATCTCTAAGAGGAAACAAACAATTTACAGCTGAATGTAACTGGTCCAACTGAATGAGTTATTATCCTCCTTCCACATGCTGCACTTGTTTTATTAAACCATATGTGAGTGGTGTCTGCCATGCAAAGCTGTTACTGTTCATAGGTGGTGTCCTTAACAGTATTGTGCATGACAGTGTGTGTAAATACGCTATGCTTGTTGCTAGGAAGCACATTTCAGTTTTTATTATTTCTTTAATTGTTTGTTTATTCACATGTATGTTTCTCACACAAACCTAAACAGTCAACTGAGCAATCAGTCATAGAATAGAAAACTAAGTCATAGAGCAACTAATTTACAGTCAGAATATGCACTTGCTTAAAGTTCTTTATAAGGATGGAAAACATATACAAAGTCTTTGAAGAAAAAGTTGGTATAGTGAAACTTGGGCTTACATTTTTATAGTTGCTTATGGATTATCTACAGATGCTTCAATTGTTCATCCATCTGGCGAACCTCAGTTGATCAACAACTATAGTTAAGGATTAGATTTAAGTTCTGGATTGAGGTTGCATTCGATTTTACAGAATCTTATATTCAGCTTAAAGGTTGGTTACATTTAATAGATTTAGATGAGTTTAAAACAAAGCATGCATCTCCAAAGCATCTACAGAGGACCATCTAACTAAAGTGCTACCAATTTTACTTTTATTAGTATCCTTTACTGCGTAACTTTTTTTGACAAACGTGAATGGAGTGGGAAACTCACACATACTTAAAGAAATAATTTTATCAATAATGCTAATGTTGCAAACAATGATTGGAAGCCAATAGTCACCACTTAGCATTATTCAAATAATACTGTGCTAAATGGTAACTAATTTAGTCACTGATGCCAACAACAGCATGGCTGGCCTATGCCTTTGTTATTTAAAGCGATAAGTCATTGGATTCTCTAGGTGATTTGCTGAAACTGTAAATATGTTGGATTTTATATCTTTCTAATTAAACATCATAATGCAAGACCAGTACAAAGGAGTTTGAATGAGAATAAATGCCCTAAAAACTGTGTTATATCTGAAGTCCACAAAAAAGTAAAAAATCTCGTACGAATACTTACAGTACTACAGATTTACTGTGCACTAATGCCATATCAGTTCATGCTCAAATGCAGTAAGAGTTAATAGATTCACATGAAATGGGAAGCATCTACTGCAGTCAGTAACAAGGCAGAAATGCCTATATTATTAACAGCACTGTACTGTACTTCATAGTAGTGAGCAGTGAGGACAGAGGGAAAACAACGGAAAAGTGCCAACTAAAACCTGCTGTTCTGGAGGCGTGGGACGCAGATAATGAAGTAATCGTATTTGGGTTCAAAACGCCAACATGCTAATTAAATTAATGTAATATGCAGTTTTAGATAAAGACTTTGTTGTGGCCGTACGTGATTTGCCTCATTGTTTTTGGCAGGGGTGTCTTTGGGGGCCATAAGCTTTCAAACCAAGTGGCCACTAGAGGGGGAATTATCAATGCGGAGATGAATGCTTCTTTGTGAAGGGCCGCAGCTGAGCTCTGCCACAGAGCAAGGGGAGGCAGGGAAGAGAGAGAAAGGGGGAGCAAGCTAGGAAGGAACAGAAAGATCAACAGTGGGAGCCAAGCAGAGGAAGGTATATCAGGGTGAAAAACAGAGGGCGAGATGGAAGGGTTGTGTGTGTGTGTGTGTGTGTGTGTGTGTGTGTGTGTGTGCGCGTGTGTTTATGTTGTGAGGGGGTGGGGGAATGATTAAATCAATGTTATTGTGGCAGGAAAGTGTGCAGCAAGCATCAGGCAGGTGGTAAATTGTCCCTATTAAGTTACACATTCAAGACAATCATACACAGAGAGAACAACTAAAATTCTAGTATCATGGTGTTATTACAATGAATTTCTCTGTGTAACAGGGATGGCCAGAACTGATAAAATTCAATATTCCGAAACTTTCCACATGAAACTATTTGATGATGTTTTTAATATGTACAAATGAAGTTAATGAGCCAGCATTTCTTGAGCACTGGCATGCTATACTTTTACAATGTAGTCCCCCAGTTTACAAATAACATGAATGGACCCATAAAGGTACAACATGATCCCATTCAGTTCCCATTCACTTTCCCAAGAGAAACCTTTTCATACCTTTTCATAACATAAGAGATTGAAATAAAAAGGCTGGTGTTAGGATAGGGTGTACGGAGGCATTGCAACTTTACATGCACACTACAGTTTTTAACACTTACCCATTTATTTCATCAACTGCAGATTTTTATTCTTATTAAGCACTGGAAAGTTGTTGAGTAAACACCTTTTTAAATTACAACTGTCAAATAAAACAAGTTTCCTTTATAACATGGAAAGAAGATGTAACAGTGCATGTCTGACATCCTATTAACTGGTTGTGTGGTGATGCATAGTCAAATTCTATGTTGTACTTTAAACGCACTAGTTAATTGTTTCGCCCCATTGGCTGTCACTTAACAGCTTGTTAAATATCTAAAACTTTTCTGATTATCCACATTATAATTATATTAGGTGACTTTTTGCAGGTCAGTAGTGATGAATAAAAAACATGACAAAATGTATTTGCTACCAAAGAACACTGAGTGTATTTTTAGTAAACATTTAGTGAGAAAATGCAGAAAATCTCAGTATGAGACAAAGATTCTAACTGGTTTAGATAAAGGAATATGGTACAGCAAAAGGTAATGAAGAAACCACAGTTCCTGAGAGGAAACATACAATTTGGTCATTGCAATACAGTTTAAACTGGTCTTTAAAAAACAATTTAAAGCACACAAAAATTACATACACTGTAGCTAACACTGAAGTGATAAACACCATGTGCAAAAGGCTTAAAATATAAATGGAAAAACGACACTGCTATTTTATTTATCATGGAATTTAGTCTTTAATTGGATGTTATGTCCCTTAACTATAATCTATCTGTATAATATTAACACTTAATAACAATAATAGGTCTATCATAATGTTACATAATTGCCTGATTTAATTATTTATTGTGTGCTTATCCGCTGTGTTTAGACAAACAGAAAAGAAAACGAACACATTTACTGAGACACATTATGTTTTTCATTTGTTTGTAGCTATTGCTAATGTTGTTAGCATGCATGCAGAGTGTTTATTTTCTCATATTTTCTCATACTCTCAAGTGAAATACGCAACCATACGTATACTGCTTGATAAGACTGCATTTGTAATTGTAGGCATCATTATGTGTGTATGAACACAAGATTGGATTCATTTTATCTTCGTACAATGTAGTATTTGCTACAAGGTAAAGATAGCAAGGAAGCAGGATAGCTAAGACAAATTGGCCACTTTAGGCTTGCATAAAAACAACCAAAAAAGACAATTAAATGGCTAAACACAATTATTTATATGCAATTAAAATCATCAGCTAAAATTATATAATCATGGCAGGATTAATCACTAAAAATGAAAAATATTATATTATAAAATATTATAAAAAAAGCTCATATCCTCCATAGCAACATCAAAGATGGTCTCGGAGTGGGAGGAATCTGGAGAGGTTATTTTGGAGCATGAATCCAAGCCCTTTAGGGCCACATGAAGACCTGGCACTCTTCCTACAGCAGATGAGTTCTACAGCACAGCCATGCAGAGTACAAGTTCACACTCTAATATTAACAAAAAACATACTTTTTCCCTTTCTTCTTCCTTTGGTAAGTGTTACTGTAAGGGATGCAGGGAGCAACGCAACGGTGCCAGTTACCGTTAAACACTCTGCATAGAAGTATTCATCAGGGCACGCTTTTTATATGGCCTGGCCAGTGTAGATGGTGTTGGGTGATCACGGTCTCAATGCTTAAGCACGTGGTCCTTACAAGTATATTTGTATGAGGTACATGATCATGACAAGTAAGGCCCAGGAGGTGCTGTTCCAGAGCTCCACAGGCGGATCACCTGTTTTGGGGGTGTTAAGAGACAATTCCATCTTACTGCAGATAGGATGGACTGAAGGTCTTATGAAGAGTGACCCACAACCCAGCACCGACTGTTCACATGACATAAAAGAAAACTTGATTCATCAGACCACTTCCATTGCTCTGCAGTTTAGTTCTGATGCTCATGTTCCCATTGTGGACAGGGGTCAGCATTGGAAGCTCTGGTCAGTTTGCGGCTACTCAGCAAGCTGTGACGCATTGTATGTTCTGACACCTTTCTATCATAGCCAGGCTTGCCTTCGTTTACCACGCCCATCAGTGAGCCTTAGACACCCATGACTCTATTGTCAGTCCACTGGTTGTCCTTCCTTGGTACAGTCTCCACACACTGGTCCCCGGGCGCTGTAACGCTGGCTGCCCACTGCTTCACTTGGTGAATGGGATAAATGCAGAGAAGAATTTCCCATTGTTCACACTGTGTGCTTTTATGTGGTGTGTTCATGTATGACCATAAGCTCCACTTTACTTTACTGCAAACACCCCCCAACACCTGCTGTTTCGAAGATGCTCTGGCTCAGTCGTCTTGTCAAAGTCACTCAAATCCTTACATTTGCCCATTTTTCCTGCTTCCAACACATCCACTAAAATAAAATCTACAATAAAATAACTTTCTATATGTGTGTGTGTGTAT
>JBBPCZ010000034.1:19578656-19589322 GCA_037974445.1 Brycinus macrolepidotus
TTTCCTGATTCCCACACATCCCCGAAGACAAAATCTACAATAGAATAACTTTCTCTATGTGTGTGTGTGTATATATATATATATATATATATATATATATATATATATATAGAAATAACATAAAATATTTCCTAACATTTTTAGAGGTAAATCCTGCTAAAAGTACTCATATCCTTCATTATTTCTCAGGTCATTACTCTCATTTCCCCGTTGCACTCTTGCTTACATCTTCAAACATCAGACTATGCTAGAACTCAATAAATAGTCATTTGCATCGTCAGAAGCAGCTGCTAAGCCAGAGCACAAGACTATAGGACTGTCTGATGCAGCTGAGGAAACAAATGAGAGTAAATGAAAGATGTCTAACCTAGCCTTTAAGATCCAGGGGCTAACATTAGCATGTTTATTAGCATTAACATTAGAAATGCTTTACACTGTTTAAACATTGTACATTTTTGTAGCATACTTGTGTGAAGGTTAGATTAGGACGAATTTTGACTAGTATATCACCCTCTATACTTGTGTTTAAGATTTTGCAAGCAGCATTTTTACCACTGCTTGTCTCAAAAGAGAAATAATCCCACACTGACATGTTGCTTGCTTCAGTTACACTCCATCTGCTGGCGCCCAGGCAGGTGTCACTGAGTAGCACACACGCATGTCACAAATTCCGTCATGGTACTGCCATTTTCTATTGAGAACATATTCAAATGCATCATGAAATTTACATATTCCAATGCAAAAATGTGACAAGACCATCAGAGAGAATGGACCATCTATTAATTTTACCATCTAATGCAATGAATTTGTGGGCTAAGTGTATCATTAGATGAGTGGTTTTCAGAATCAACAAGGTCTCGACATATATTCTTTAGTCTTGCTGGAAAAGCATTTCAGATGTTTTTTTCATGAAGAGAAGTAAAACTGAGTGTGTAAAACTGCACCAAGGCAAAAGGGCCTAATTTTTAAAATAGCAGATAATTTGGGCTTACTTTACTTTGACGGCCTACTATAGATTACAGATACTTTCATTGTTAAACGATAGTTTAGGTTCAGGTTAAGGTTTAGGTCAGATTTAACAGAATCTTTTATACTGAATTTAAAGTTCACTTCCATTTAATAGATATTTAGATAACAGAAATTTAATTAAAGACAAGCTGAGCACCTACAAAGCTTCTAAACTAGATGATCCAAATAAAGTGTTACCAGTAATTGGATTTGTAACACTTTTTGGTCTCTGGGCAATTCTATATGTGATATTCTATAGTTCTGATGTATTTACCATTATTCTATGATAATTTATGAAAACAGTCTTAAAAAAGTGGGTTTAGTGCCCTAACTCATCCTTAAGTAAAATCAGTGTTATTTTAACAAAATAATGCCAAGTAGAAGTACAAGTACCTCAATAAAATATGAGTAGGACTAAAATGGTATCAGGTTAAAGAGACTCTGTTGTGAGCAACAGTAATCCCAGCACAGACACTGGACCAAGAAAACAGAACTGAATGAAACACAAAAAAAGAAACTAAAACTGAATGTCAAAACGGAACTGAGAAAAATCTAGATTAATTTTCCTCAAAAAGACACAAGAGTACAGATATAACAATTTAAGAATAATCCTTTAAGCAAAGGACAAAGGCAACAAAATTGTATTAAATGGAAATTGTATTACTTTTTCTGTTCTGCTTGATTCCCTGGTGGAGCTGAAGTCATTCAAGGTGGTTTGTTGTGTAATGCTTCGCTTTAGAGAAACTTACAGACTCTGATTGCTTTACAGTGTTGGCAATGGGATCACAGTCATCTGAGGCTTTTGATAATGGTGTAAGTGTGAAAAAAACAGGTGCTGTTTGGTTACTCTTTTGCCCTACAATGTCCTGCATCTTCCTCTTTGCCATGAATGGATTTTAAAATACATTTTGGGCCAAAAACCTTTCTAAAACCATCATAAAACATAAGCTCAGGCACCAGACTCCATATTTGTAACTGATTCATGTAATAGTTTCCTGTGAGAAAGGTTTAGAGGCATAATCACAAGCAGTGTGAACAATTCTGGGTCAGTAAGTTTTTCTAAGTCTGTTCAATTACTTGGCTCACATCTTAATGTTATCATTATGCAGAATCAGAATCCGAAAACTTTATTGATCCTGGAGATTGGAAATTGTTTATGTTATGACCTCACAGACACACAGAGACAAGAACAATATAAAATATAAAGCCTAAATAAATCCAATAAAAACTCGGCAGAAAATATTCAATTTGAAACGCACTATGCTATATACAAATACAACTGCTGGGTACAAATACTACAGATCAGTAACTTAAAGTTAAGTGAATTACTAATAACACAAATGGTGGTTAGGAGTATGTTACTGCACGTAGTAGAGATAAGTTGTATATAAGTAATACTGGCATAAGTAGTGATATTTTACATGGTAAGACTATTGTACATAGTAAGATATTGTACATAATGATAGCGTTTTAGCACCTGATAAGAACATTGCACGATATTTCTCACGGTAGACTATTGCACATAAATCAGTGAAATCAGTGGAATTCCTCTTTAAGTACACTGATCTGTCTAAAATGATGTAGTTGCTACCTACTGCTGGAGCTGAGTGATGTGAAAACACAAACCACCTCCCACCCTCTCCTCTGGTTTTGATAGGGTGCCGGCTCTAGTCTTGTTCTCCTTGAAAGACCCCGACTTGGTCAGCCCTCTCCCCCTGTTTTTCACACCCACAGTCGCCCGCTGGCCCCTCTGCCCTCAGCCACAGTGTTCTCCACTCTGACCAATGCTACTGTTTCACGAGCTTTGTGCCTGGCTAATGATGCAGAAAGTTCCTCTCAATAGAGAGCCACTGCAAAGGAGAAAGCCCATGAGTGAACCCATGAGTGAACGAGTGAAAAAGTGCTGGGGTAAAGTTTTTCACCTGCCCAAAAGCAGCCTTGTCTGTGATTCAAAGGGAACGAGCAAGGAGCAAGGATGCAAACTTGAGAACAACATGCCCTACATGAGTGTAGGGCGGCACCGAATAATTTCTAGAAATGGTTAATTCATCAGCTTTTTAAAAATTAATTAACTAATTCTATTATAACTGCTCTATCAAATGTATGATTGAATACAATTCTAATATTAAAAACATCTTTTATTTAGTCTAGCATGGCATATATTGCATATTTCCCATTTTCACATCACATAAATGAATTCAAATGATGACTACACTTAAAAAAAAGGTGCCAGAAAGAGTTAGTTGAGCAATGCCATAGATTCTTGCCTTCCTGAAAAAACATATTTAATAAAGTTCAGTAAAGAGATATGTGCATGCAAAGAGCTCAAAGAGCCTTCACATAAAGTGGGACCTTTATCTTTGATACCATCAGCCATCAGGGTTTTGAATATATATATATATATATTCAAAACCCTGATGGCTGATGGTAGTAAATACTGAAGACTTGCAGTATAAACAGATCTGGGGAAACCTTACAGATAGGTCAGCAGCAGTGAAAGGACAACACGGAACAATAAGCCTAGAACTTTCTCCTTGTTTTTTCCTCCCCTTACCAAAACTTTGAATTAAGTCTGTTGAGGTAGCATCCGGCTGGGATGCACTCAAATATCTAATTCAGACTCGACAGAGCCTTCATCATGAGGAAGACTATTCCAGTTGGATCACGTACCCAACTCACGCGCACTCCTGCACCACCACACATCATTCCCTGTTGTCTGATATAAAATGCTTCAAAGGTTTTTTTTTTTGAGTGATGCCATAGAAAAACCATTTTAGCTCCCTAAAGAACCATTTTTGTAAATGAGGTGGGTTTGTATGAAAATATTTAAAAAGGTATAAATGTTCTTTTAAGAATCATCCATTAAAAAGATTTTAAGGAACCAAAAGGGGTTTTCTATTGCAAAAATGGTTCTTCTATGGTTCTAATAACAATGAACCATTTCTGGCACAAAACTAGAGTGGTGATTGATTAAGACTGAGAAATTAAGTCAGAAGGTTATTGCAAATATTTCAGCATTTTCTTAAAAAACATTAACTGGCTCAAAGGACTGCATGACGTGTTAAATATTGTGATCATACTGCATTCTGAAAAAATGGGCAAATTGTACGACATGATTAATGATTGGTCAAAAACAAATTTTATTTACACCATACACATGGTGCCAGAATTCATTAACCCCTTCACAAGTACCATCCCACCATTGAGATTTCCTATGGCTGCTCATTAGTTAAAACAAAGTCACTTTTTGGTCAATCCTGGCACTATTACAGCCCACTGACAGCATAGTGGTTTATAGTGACTTTTACAATGGCATTAATCCTGAATTTAGTTGTTTGGCCATCATAGATGTGGTATAACAAGTATTACAAAACAGACAGTTCCAGTCTTATAGTTCAAGACTGGCTGAGTCATTATCAAAGGTATTATAAAATACTAAACTAAAACTATGCTGATCAGCTAGTCAAAGGACTAAAAGACTCCTCCTAAAATGGCTCCTCCATTGCCTTTGGTTCCATTGATGACCTGCATGTCATGGGCTTTGAAATGAAGTGTAAATTATTTAGTGTACTATTCCCTGCAAAACTGCAAGTAAAGAAGTAGGACACTTGAAATGTTTAGTTAGGTTAAACTCTTTATGCTGCACTACTTAAGTTATAAAAAAAACCCATCTTCACCTTAATAGTGCACTAGTTCTCCAGCATGGAATTTTGCACAGGTGGCAGAATCCCAAATGTGTATTTGTTAGACATATTATGCACTATTCAGGAGTCAGTACTTTGATTAATCATTTGAGATTCAGTCCCACTGTGGAAAAAGGCCAATAGTTGTAAGGGATGTACAACACCATTTTTTAAACCTACTGTTCTCACAAGGGCTGGATGATAATGCATGAAATATCATTTTGTGGTTATACTGCACACTAAAAAAATGCTGAAATTCCTGAAATAACAGAAATATATAGTCATTGGTGACCGAAGGTTGTTGTCGTCATGGTTATTTGACAATAACATACTCTAAACAAACAACATTTCTTGGCAGAGGAATTGCAATTATTATTAATACAAACATTTTTTTTAAAAAAATTATATGTATTTTATGTAAAATGTATTATGTTGTCTTATAAAGCAAAAGTCTATTCTTGTTACAGTGATTTTTATCACAGGTAAGGGGTTTTATTTTGCTTCACGATATGTCCAGTACCACCTCTAGTCCATTTCAAAATCAGTGACTGTTGCTTTATTTTACAAAAGGCTTCGCTCAGATTTTAGACACAGTACAATCCGTTTTATGAAATGGTGTTCTAGACTTGTTACTGGTTTAAAACACCCACAAAATGTACCCAGAACATCTGAAGCCAAAAAAAAACAAAAAACAAAAACACAAAATTATAAAATTATAATTTCTTAGAGAGCTAATTTGCACATAACAGCCTTTTGAAGTAATAACATTGCTATGGCCAAGATCACAATAATGATTAACAAACAATATATTGTGCCACTGGGGACTGAGAGCTGCTTGGCTTAAAGCTTTGATCTTTTTGCCATTACCAGCCACAAACAACTTACAGGGCTGAAAACTCACTGCCACCCTCGTTCTCTCTCCCTCCCTTCCACACACACACTCCCCCATTCTCTCGCTTGTTTCGAAGCCCCTCTGTACCACTTCCTCTCTGCAGATGTCCTTTACATCTGGTGAGGGCTGCTTCTCAATGACTAAGCAATAATTCAAGCTAACAACTGTCTCCTCTGACAAGTTTAATGTCTCACTTGCCGCTGACACGCTGATAGATCTGTTATCCGTGTGTCCGCGCACATGTGTATGTAGGAGAGGGAGGGATAAAAAGTGGCAATGAAAAGGAATAAAACTGCTCGCCACATGAGCCTCCCCTCACCATTTTTCATACGATTCTTTCAAAGCAGAAACATTCCAGTGTTGAGAAGCAAAATCATTTCCAAACTACACATACAGAATACACGTCTCTGATTGCGTGACATTTGATTTGTTAATCAAATGGTGGTTAGATTTTATTTTATTTTATTTTTTTGTTATGTTATGTTAAAATGGTTCCTAAATTATGAAAGAATTTCAAAAGAATACAGCAGCATTAACCAATGGTAAACCACGTAAGACTTGTGGTTAGTGGTGGACGATATGCCAAAAAAGAATAACATTGTGATACTACGAGATTTTTTTAAACACGTGATATACATCACAATAGTTTTTTTTTTTTTTCCCCCATGAGGTTTAAACTAATTCCAGTGAAACATAACAATGGTCTCTATGTAATAAAACATCATGCATGGTTTGTGAGGATTATTACGTAAAAAATAAATAGTTTTACATGATCAGAATGAACCTTTGACACCCTCCCCACACACATTGTTAATGACAAAAGTCTTGGGTTATTGTAGTGGAAAAAATATTTATGAAGAATGGAAATATGAGTTTTATAGGTCTTACAAATTCTGGACGTGAGAAGCTTTCCGCGTTATGTAATGGGATGCATCCATGCAGTAGCTTTCATTCAGATGAGGGGAATTCCAGCACTAATACAGACAGAAATATTGTAGTGTGTTGAGACAAAGTTTCCCATACAAAATTTCAAACAGATTTATATACTGAAAAAAATGGTTCACTTGTATACAGTATGTATGACTTCTTTTAGATGACTAGCATTGAGTCAGGACCTTACGGGGGTTTGTTGTTGATGAGCAAACAGTTTAAAAAATAATCACATACACAAACAACATGGGTAAAACACACTAACACCTGCACCTGCTAAGGTTTCATTTCAATTGTTTCTATACTTAAAGAAGAACTTCAAAGTGCACCTCTTCATGTAAATTTCCCCTGGTTAATTAGTGTATGCAACAACCCACCCAAAGTCCCACAAGACATCTGCTGAAGCTAGTAAATAATTGACATCATTATTTAAGGAAAGGAAAGTGGCAACACATCCTCGTCATGCAAATTAACACTGTGCTAGTGAAAATCAGTTCATTCATTTAAAAAAGTGAAATGTGTCTAAATAAACAGTGAGAAATTCTTCACGAGAGCAATAAAAACCCTAGAGTGTGCTGCAGTGTATTATGTTACACTCTTTACGTAATAGCGCATAGCTTTGGCCGATCTGGGCTGTTTTAGAATCAAAACATCCGTCCTCTCTCATTTCTGTGTGTTGATTTAAAATTGACCTTTGTTTGATATTCTGTTCAGCTCCTACTGTGCACATTTTAGTGAGCCTCCAAAAAAAAGATGCTGGGTTTAGAAACTTCACTCCTCAATAAATAGAATAATTTTGCTTTATTTGTACTTGCGGAGTCACTGTATAATATGTCAGTAAGAGGAAAAACAAAAGCTTCATTTTCTCATTATTTTCCATGAGCTCTCTTTCCCGCTCTGGTTTACATCCCAAGGCTTCAGAGAAGAGAACCACAAACATATTGTTTCTGAAATGAGAAAAAAAATATCCAGCTTTTGCTCGACTTGAGAAGATCCGACACCGGGGTGTGAAAAAAAAAAAAAAAAAAGCAGATGAGGACATGTCTCCTGCAGTTCAAGATTTTCGTAAAGTCAGACAGGATACACCTTTCCCTGCTCAAGTCTGTGAAATCGGCATTCTTCCTTAACCCTTTGTCTTCTCCCCCCGCCCTGCTGGTGTTTACGCTTTTGTTTATTATATGCCCAAATTAATCTTGAGGCCACGCGCCAACAGACAATAGCAAAATACCCACAAATCCTCCCAGATTGCTCCCTCTGCCGTGCATGATTAGAAATCTCTGTCAAATGAGGATACAAGAGGCATCCATTCTGTTCAAAGGCATTCTCCTTTAATTCAGGGCAGGTATTGTGCTGGCAGTCTTCTGATCACCAATTTGAAAGGGGGATTACGGTGGAGGAAGCTTTTGAATGCAGTATTGTGTACTGTATGCTTTCGTATCCTCCACTGGAAGAAAAATGAGAAGCACAAGGAAAGGCTTTTGCACGACGCCTCATGCACAAATAAAGAACCCAAAAAATAGGCTCAAGCAGCATGGGGCATATTTAAAAGTGGATTTTCATGAGCTAAATAGCGAGCTGACTTAGAAGTCGTCCGGACCTGAAACGATGCACAGCCTTAACATGTGGTTTAATTACTGTATGTAAGTGAAGCACTTTGATGAAGGGACAAGAAGCTTATACAGTTCAGCAATGTTTAAACGATTTGCCTATTGCTAATCGTTTAAACATGCTCCCAATCAATTAATAAACAGAAGACACAGAGAGAACTTATGCAGTAACTGCAATATATAGCACAAGCAGAGATCATTTCTTGTGAATTCTATGGCTTTCCCTCACACCAAAAACGAATCAAGAACAATTTGCGGCCCATTTCTTTTTTATAACTTCCCCACCCCCGCTATTACTAAACAAGTTAGGGGTACCATCACTAATGACTTAAACCTCACCTTCTAGTTGTAATCTATTTGCACTCAAATTATTCAGATGTTAAAACAAGTTCGGCTTATTGACAGCACCATCAATCATCTTCATATAGTGTTTGGAATATTTCTCCCCCGGTGCTAATTGCTTCAGCATGTGGTGGAGAAGGGGGAGGTGGGAGCCTCACCAGAGCAGAAGTAGATTGGAGGAAGGGATCGTTGATGGGACCGGACAAACTGGACTGGGAAGTTATTGTGAAGATAATATTATTCGACTGGCGGCAGCGTTTGAGGCCTCAGTTCTGTCTCTGAACTTTCAGAGCCATTCAGAAGCTAATGGATCATGCTTAGAAGATTCGGATGGAACTAATTAATCTGAGATATGCTGAAAAATTAGAGGTGATATTGGGTGGATTGGCACTGCTACAGTCTTACTATGCTAAGCCACATCCTTAAAATCAGTAAAGTTACAAGACCTTTTTTCTCTGTCTAATAAATCCAAACCCTTCCTCACATCCCATTAATTTAGTACAAGCTCAAAAATAGTGTTTTCACATGACTCTGTTAAGAGCCTTCAAAAATAGTTGACTGAGTAATATGCGCTCAATCACACAAAACCGTGACTGAATGTAATATAGTCATGTTCAACTAATGAGAGTAGAAAATGTAATTTAGTTAAAATGGTTACTCTTACCCAGAGTAACACACTCAACAGTTTGTGTACATCGTTTTGTCTAATGTCAGAAGTATTTTAACACATCCAATGTTAATCATGAATACTTTTACCACACGTTTGTATAAAATGTGGGCACTGACTGATAATTTATTATAGATGATCTTAGAGTACACTTACTAAATGTTTTGAAAACTATGCCTTTTTAGAGTGGGGTAACTCCCCCTTTTACAGCCAGAAACAAAGGCGTTAAGCATTTAAAGAATTCAGGCTAGGGAAAAAAAACAACAGAAAGAGGGTAAACCAAGTAAAACAATATACAAACATCTGTTGCCAGGGACCAGTGGGACAGATGTTGAGTTTTTCTCAACAAGTTTGCTTTAACCAGACAAACACTTATCAAGTAAGTCTGACAACTCACTAGCTGTATTGTGGAAGTTAGGTCACAGCTGAGAAAGGCGAGTCCTCAGTAGCACTGTCCTATAAAGGCTCCCTGTTTGTGTTACATAATTCAAAATTGAACCAAGGTTACTGTGTCATGTGATCAGACGTCAGTGTGAAATTTGTTGTAAATAGTACACTGGTGAGCTAAACATTGATTTGGATGATGTAATGGGGCAGGCAAAATGGCAAAACATTAATTTGTTTGTAGTTAAATACTCTCATGTGTGTCAAAATCGGTTCAGCTCACTGGAAGCAGGTTCATTCCAAACCCTATATTCAGTTTATACCCTCTTAAACAGATACATGCACTGTATAGATAATGACACATTTAACTGGGCTGTTTAAATAATGTGTAGTTGCTGCTTTCATTCACTGGTATTTCGCTTGAACGCTCCTGAGGTTAGACACATGTGCAAAGGATTATGGGCAACAAAAGACCATGAAGAATTCTCTGGTAGCGTCCTTGCAAATTGCCAGATTGCAGGCTGCACTTCTAGGCTGTAGAATCCTTCTGATTGAAACAGCCTTTGGTGAAGTAGTGGTGTAGAAATGCAGCCCACCTAGACCACAGCCTAGCTTCGCAGAGTAACATCACCAGTAGAAAATAACTGATTAAACCAACAACAGAAGGATTTCATTTACTGGGTGCAATGTGGCTTTCAAATTTTGGGTAAAATATTTTCAACATGAATCACATCACTTTTGTTTTTGGCTTTGATATTTCAAACATTTAGCTCTGTTTCTATTTCATTAGAAAACAATGTCTTATAACAATAAGTGCATGGAGTTATTTGCTTGCTCAGCTGAAGATGATTTTCACATGTTACATTCCCTCAGGGTGTGAATTACCACTCCATAATTGGGGGGTACTGCCCATGGTTCAAATTACCGGGGGTACTGGGGGGTACTGAACAGAATGCAGAATCAATACCGCTAAAATTTAAATAATAGGGCTAAAATTTAAATAATAGCTAGTTTTTCTTACGTTGCCCCCACAGGTTTCACTGACAGTAATGTTTTTTTTCAGAACATAACGTTATACCTTCTTATGCATTAACATTAGCCTAATAACAAACCACACAGGCTAGGTGTCAAATTAATTTCAGAAAGGCACAAT
>JBBPCZ010000034.1:19589422-19594422 GCA_037974445.1 Brycinus macrolepidotus
AATTTAACTTATAAAGACATCAGCTTGCATTAGTAGATGAAACACTTAAACGAATAAATGGAGGTTGTAAAATAACACATTGTTAACAGGCTAGACTTCTGCTGGCTACTTACATTTACCAATGCACGTCAAACAGTACACCTACAAGGTGAGGTTATCTTTTTTTTAACAACAAAAGAAAACAAAAGAACCCTCCCAAAACTGCTATTTTTGTCTCTTTGGGGGGGTCTGGGTCTTAATCGGGGGGTACAGTACCCCCCCATTACCCCCTGTAATTCGAACCATGCATTCCCTCCTGATCCCAGGTCCTATCCCTTCATGCAAGCATTAATTTACAGTATTAAATATTGTACAGATTCAAACGTCATTTTCAGAATGTTTTCAGAATGTAAAATTTTTACTTTTGTTGCCATATGGCAATCATGTCCAACAGTGGAAATCAACATCCCCCACAACACCCCTCACAACACCCCCAAAATGAACTGTTTCTAAGAGATTATATATATATATATATATATATATATATATATGCAATTTTAAACAGTGATTATTGGCCTCTTAATCATATTAAAGTTTCATTTCACACAATACACCTGAGCAAGCTAAACTCACTGCTGTCATGTCTAGAGAAATTAAAAATGACAGAAAATAATAAATAGAGATTCAGAAGCTTTTCACCATTTAGAAAAAGCTAGAAAAAGTACAGATGACCATATTGTACAGATGCTGTTATTTATTGTCGTTTTTCTTATGTTCTCAGTCATGAGCTCAGATGGTTGAACTGGAATCCACCCTTTGGTGTTGAGCACTGAGTGAGTTCTGGTTTGTAAAGTAAAGTAAAGTGGCCTTTATAGTCATGCATGAACACACCACTGCACAGCACACAGTGTGAACAATGTGAAATTCTTTCCCTGTATTTAACCCCGTCACCAAGTGAAGCAGTGGGCAGCCAGCAACAAAGTGCCCGGGGAGCAGTGTGTGGGGACAGTATCTTGCTTAAGGGTACCTCAGGGGTGCCACTGGCAGTCCTGGGATTCGAACCCACAACATTCTGATCTCAGAGGCAGCTCCATAACCACCAGGCTACCAGCTGCCCCAAATAGGGGAAACCTCAACATATCTAAACATAACTGCCGTTCAGCCTTTTCAGTCTGAGAAAGAGCAAGACATTACCCAACATTAAACCTTAAATGACGACAGGCATATATGATGATATGAAACCTTAAATTAACCCAGGCAAATGGAACAAAAATTCTGGCCAACACCATTTCCTCAAGCGCAAACATTTGATGTCATTTGCCCAACATGCATTACACATTCAAAACAATGGTGACATCAGTGTGTGAATTTTTACAGTACACTATTTATTTAATGTATTTAACAATATATTTTAATAGTTTAAGAAGTTTACCCCATGTTGAGACCTACTTAGTGTTACTACCCAGAATTCCTTTTAAGTATGGAGACAAGAAAAATGGAGAAACTATGGAAGAGAAACATGTTCTAGGAGTTTCTTAATCTTAAAATTGATAATGTATTGACAATAATCCTTGAGTACAGTAAGGTGCCCAAGACTCATTTTGAAAACGCACGTACATATTTACTAATCAACTGAAGAGTTTACCTTCATTGCACATGTGAAAGCTTGAAACCACAACTTGGATTCCTTCATTTGCTACGTTCTTGGGTTCCTCCATCAGCTATCCTTCATTCGAGTAAAGAGATGAATAATGCACCAATGAGTAAAAATTGATCTTCCCGAAAGTGTGCTCATTAAACATTACAGATGCACCATACGTACACCAACCTTGGCCAGATGGAGGGAACCGAGGCATGTTGGAGGCTTCAAGCTCAAAATGGTTGAGCATACGCTGATTACAGGTATAGTCAAATGCCCATTAAGGACTGACACCAAGGCAATGGAAACCAATAAATTGCCCTGGGGACACACTAATCCAAGCATAAAGCTTAAACTTGTGTAGAGGCCTGACCTTGAAAGCCCCTGGGTGAAAGACAATGCAAACCTTGAAGTCTAAAGTTGAAGTTAATATTTTAACAAAAGATCTCTTATGAAGATCTGTCCATTTTTCACACTCTTAGTTATGCTTAACATGGACCATTAGGTGGAACTATCAGTAGAACACAACAGCTCACAGAATTTGATAACTTAGAATGATGCTCTTCAGGGTTCTTCAAAACAACCATAGTGAGGAACAGTACAGGTAGGCTCTAGGTAAACATTTTTGTCTTTTCATTTGTTAAAGGTCATTGCTTAAAAAAGGTTTTGGTAGATACAGCAACCAATGAGCTCCCCAAAATCCCAAAACACCAGGTCTTATCAATTTTATAATAGTTTGTCTCTTATAACATATAAATAACAATAGAGAAACATGTGTAGTTTATGCGTTAATCTTTTCTCCAGATATTTCTTGACAGTCTAATTCCTAAATGCAAGAGTCCACAATCCCTTGCTTTAGTGAAAGAGCAACTTGGGTTCCAAATCAGTATCCTCAGGCAAGGCCAGCAGCCATTTTTCCCCTTCTTCAATGTTCTCTCTTTGAAATGGAGAAGCTATCTTTCTTAAAGTGACAGTACACCAATGAACATTTATGTACAAAGTAAGCAACCGTATAACCCACTTTGAGCTAGACAGGGATATATGTAAATAGAAAGTATTATACACTTTGGTAGCAAGTAACTCACAGAGACGGGTCATAATTAGTCAAATTTACATTTACACTCAAGTAAAATTGCATTTGTATTTCCCAGTTTTCAATTAATAATATTTTTACTTTTTTCACAAGTACATTTGTGACGCAAGTCTAATCTAATATTTATTCAGTTACATAACATCTAGTTACTAATTCCTGTTTTGTGTTAAAGTTCATTATGCTACTTTGCTGAAAACATCTAGACTGCTCTACAGTAGTTCACACCACTCAATATGAAGGTTTCTAATTTTAGTTCAGACTACAGATGCATCATTAAGAGAAACAAACAAACAAATTACGGTACATTATTTTAATTAATGTCATTTTTTTCCAGATCAGTAGAGCAAAAAAATATGAAATCACACAAAACGGAAGATAAAATGATGGAATCACCTTGTAACAAAAGCAAGTCTAAAAACCCAAATGAGCCTGCAATTGAAAGAGAGTGCTTGCAGACCTTAACAAGATGTTGGACTCGGCTAATTGAACAAATCCATGGTCCCAACAACAGAGTTGTCAACTGAAACTATTAAAAGGGCTATAAAAGTCCTTCAAGAAGGAAATTCAACAAAGAGCATGGCAAAAGATGTTGGCTGTTCCAAGTCAGGCATGTCTAAAAGTCAAAACAAAACGGAAAGCTTATTAAAGAAAAAATTCAGCTGGATTGGAGAAGACGTCAAAACCTCAGGATAGAAAATAAAAAAAGGAACAATAAAAACAAATTAAAAACAAATAGTGGGAAACCAGAGTCAGTGTTTGTGACAGAATTGTAAGAAACACAGCAAAGCAAAACAAAAACCAGCACTAACACCTAAACAGAAGAAAACATTGTTACAGTGGGCTAAAGAGTAGCAATCATGGAGTTTGGATGTTTGGATGAAACTCATATTCAGTGATGAATCACTATTCTGAACTGGACAGGGAGATGATGCTGGAACTTTTGGCTGATGTCGTTCTAATAAAACAAAGATCACTGCCAATTTCGCCATTCATTTAAGATCTGCAGTTGCATGTCAGGTAAAGAACCAGGGGAGATGGCAATCATTACATCGACAGTCAATGCCCAGGTGTACACTGCCCTTTTGAATGTTTTTCTCAATCTATCAATAGAAAATAGGTTTGGTGGTGATAAAGTCATTTTTCCAGATAATAATGCATCTTGCCACAGAGCAAAGAGTGTCAAAGCTTTAAATTAGGAAAGGCATATCAACTCAATGACATGTTTATGGCTACTATGACAGCAAACAAATCAGGTCTTTTTTGGCCTTTTAATATACTGGTCAGCATTGTTTGTTTCGTTCCAGTCATTCCAATTCATCATTTCAGTTTTAAGGCCGATAAAATGATTAAAATGTATTTAGTCTGTTTCAAACATTATGGCAAAAATAATTTTCCATACACTTGGCCCTTATCTCCCATTATCTTTTATCGGTCATAATGTGAGGATGTTGCACGTTTTGCATAAAATAGGTTTTAACAGAAGTAGCAATTACGCAACATGAACATCATTGCCCACTTTCCTCTAATATACACACATTCCCCTTTCTAAGGACATAAATAAAGCATCAGTGGTATCAAAGCTGTGCTGCTTTCAAGGCAGAGTAGCAACAACACTATTAAAATATTTGGGCAGGGCAAAGTTTCTTTGCTACACCACTCTGTGTTGGCATAAAGCCTCACAGAGTTGTTGAGTGACTGAAGATGGCACCATATAGGATCATGCATACAAAGATGCAGTCCATCTGGAGGCAGGATGTAATGATAATCTCTCAAAAATAACTGACCTATCTTTGCTCCAGCCACAAATGTGTTCTTTTATAGCAACTGATGGATGATTTTAGCCTGTGGCTTTTATTCAAAATACCAACATTTAGTGTGTGTTAACAACAAGTGAAACTTATTTTGAATTTGTGTGAAATGTCACATTGTTAGGCTAGATTAGGCTAGATTCGGTATAGTTGTATGTCATGCAAGTGAGTTAATGTTAGCATGGTATCAGATTGCATCGTTATTTCCAATCCGTGCAGTTTCGATTAGCTACAGCAACACAGCCTGTTTCAGTTATGGAGCATGGACAGGTCAATTGAGGAGTCACACTGATATTATTCCATTTGCTCTTTGATAACCAGATAATGATCTGGATCCTCAATATTAGATTTGGAGATCCAGTTGTAGTCTAATTCGTTGAGGTAATATTGGAGAGGAAGCCTGCGACAGAGTTGGTATCAAATGCCAGAATCGCACCACTCTACACAGAGGTGTTTTCTCAGGTCAGTGCATTCATTTGGA
>JBBPCZ010000034.1:19599422-19608657 GCA_037974445.1 Brycinus macrolepidotus
CTTCACCATTAAATACGTTGTGGCTTAAACTATAGTTTGGTAGTGGAGGAATAATTGTCTAGGGCTCTTCTGCATAGATTTCTGGTGAAGGAAAATCTTAGTACTACATATAATGGCATTCTGGGGAATCATGAGCTTCCAATTTTAGCTTGGCAATGCCCCCGTAAAAGTAACAGCCACAAACAAATAGTTTGTTGAGTTGACTGTACTGCACAGATCCTTGACTAAACATAAATACATGGACTTGAACACTAACTTATTGCAGAATGTCAATGCCTGACCTCACTAATGCTCAAGAAATTGCCATGTTATAAAATCAAGAGAAAAGCCTACATAGAAGAGTGGAGGCTGTCATGGCAGCAAAGGGGAACCAACATCACATGGTTTTGAAATGGAGTGTTCAGAAATCACAGATGGATGTGATGGTTAGGTGTTCACATACGACTGTATCTTTCAGTTATAGTTTTTTTTTGTGATAAGCTTTCATTAATAATTACCTCCAAACTTTCATCTTCAAAGAGCAAACCCACTGAGTATCAATAAAGCATAACTATTTCTACATGGATTTCCCCTCTGATGTTTCTACATTCTGTATTAATTCTATTCAATAGCTCATAGTAGCTTTAACTTAACTATACATCAACTTAAACGCTTCTCTCAGACTGTTATGCAATACACAGCACTGCATCTGCCTTGTTTTCACACACACACACACGCTCCATTTGTCTTTTCTGCACTTTTCCCTGCCTTCTTTCCAACACTGATGGCTGCCATAGAAGAAAGCAAGAAAAACAGATGGATTTGGTGGATCTTTAAATGTGGTGAGCCACGCAAACAACCTAAAAATGCAATGAAAACACGCCTGCTCATATCAATCAGATCCCTAAATGACAGTAATTCATATTGTACAGCAGATGAGAGGCAGACGCAGGCCCTATTTGTTACCAGCGAGATTATCTTGCCACACAATACTTTGCTCACTCCGCAGCACCTGATTGCGGAAAAGGCTGGAAACGCATGCGAGACTCTGTTATTGGCCGATAACAAATTGAATTTTAATCTCAGTGCCCCGTAGCCTTGCATCGCATTTGCGGGCAGGAATTGTAATTGATATTGTGGCACCAAGGGGATTTTTCCAAACGGCGGAATGGCTGTGCAGAGGCTGTGGAGCACAAGCTCCTTCTCCATCTTCCCCGTCTGCTCTGGCTCACTCACACACACACGCTGCCTTGCAAGCACACACACAGACACACACACATTAGTACTTCAATCTTTATGAGGATGTCTATTGAATTGTGTAATACTGTAACCGAATACTGCTGTTCTGTACCCTAACCTCAACCTTTGCAACTAAAAGGATATTTTTGGCTTAAGTTAGTTTGGCTTAAAGTTAAATCTGTAAAAAAAAAAAAAAAAGAAGAAGTGTTTGCTTTTTCTTTTAAGAACCGGCCACATTCTGAAAAATTCTCACTTGTACAGCATTCACAAGTTTTTCTATCATTATGAGCACTTTTGGTTCTCAAAAAGACCTGAATACAGAAACACACACATACACTCTCATTTCCTTTCACACACTCTCTCTATCTGGTCATCTCTGCATGCTAATTTTCTGCTGACTTGCTTTTTCCGAGAACATCCAGGTCACTCACATTCAACTTAAAAAAGAGTGAGAGAGAGAGAGAGAGAGGGAGAGAGAGAGAGAGAGAGAGCCTGTACTTGGTACTTGGTTCTATTTCCCTCAGCCATCTGATGTAGTGTGTTTTAGCTGAACAACCCTTCTCTTTGAGCCTGGGCCTTTCCTGTGGGGTTCCTGAGAGAGTCCTGAGGCAGCCCTATCGGATGTGTGCATTTTTTTCTCTCTCTCTCTCTCTTTTTTGTTGCACAAGGGCGGCTTCCTGTATTATTCTGGCCCTTTGACTGGTTATCTGGCTGCTGTCACTTACTGCACCTTGTAGCACTGATCGCCCCCCCCCACACCCTTCAGCCAATTGACAAATGCACACAAAGACAGCCTCAAATCCCCCAATCTGCTCCCTGCTCCCCAATTAACTGAAGCCCACTGCACCCCCCAGTCCACGACCTAATGCAGAGCCCTGAACCCACCACCTACCCACCCAGGCTCCCCGCCCCACGCTTATCAGGAAATTGATTTGCAGGGCTGAATGGAGGTATGATTTTTTGGTGACGAGTGCCAGGCCTGAATGGCACAGGGGAGCCTGGGCCCAGGGATGTGTCGGAGGGGGTGAAAAGCGCCTTTGTTCTGGACGCCCTTGAGCCCGAGACAGCTGACATCTTCAGCACCCCGGCTCCACACAATCTCCCTTTTCACCGCTCTCCCTCCTTTTTCTCACAGCCAGAGAGAGAGGGAGAAAGAGAGAGAGAGAGGGAGGGAGAGAGAGAGAGAGAGAGAGGGAGAGAGGGAGGGAGAGAGTGGGGAGCTGGAGTGAAGAGTGAGTGAAGTGTGAGTAGGAAGAGGAAAAAAGCAAGAGAGCAAAGCAAACGTGATAGACTGAGAGAGAGAGAGAGAGAGAGAGAGCAGCCCCATCGGACAAATTACTCCTGGCAAATCCACGCAGGCCAGACATGCCTGCTGCAATACTGATCAAATAATGAAATCTGTAGATCTGGTGCTGCTACATTTTTCACACTGCTGCCTCTCATTAGCATTAGCACATTAGCATCACCCACAGATCCGAGCCGGTTGGCTTTGTGGACGCCGATCAGAGCGGTTCGGGGCAGCCCGTGGTACTATCCCGTACAGGTCTGGGCAGGTGGTAAATAATCTGGAATGAAGAGCATGGTGACAGATTAGAAACAGTAATGGGGTTCAATTTTACAACACATTTTCCAGTCATCTCTCATAAGCCTCCTCAGAGAGAGGCTGAACCATCACAGCTCTTTGTGTACACAATGCGGCACAGTGGGCAGAGGGTGTAAAAATGTTTTTAGGCAAAAAAAAAAAAAAAAAAAAAATTCCTGCCTCGTTGTGATCACCTATTTAAACATTTTCATATTAGATGAGGCTTTTTTTTCACAAGACCTTACAGAAATGGTCACATCAGAATTGGACATACCAGAGTAGTGCTTTATTGAAGGAAGAATGATCTTTTCTGATTGTGTGTGTGTGTGTGTGTGTGTGTTTTCTTGGCCCTGTGCATTTTATGTTAATAATTGACACTTTCACTTTCCATCAAAGTCTTTTCTGTATGGCTCACCAAAAAGTCCAGAAGTGCTCACCCTAGAAAATGAACGCTTGCTTTAGAATATAGAGATAAATCTCTCAGGTTTATATATAGCAACTATTGATCCATGCGGATTACGAATACAGCACTGAGATGGTAACTACGACAGGCCAGTGTCTAATACACAAACACATGAGCACCACACAGGAGACTGAAGTGTAAGCAGGCAGCCGCTCGCTGTAGCTGCTGCAGTGTGTCTGTGTTTGTGTGTGTGTGTGTGTGTGTGTGTGTATGTGTGTGTGTGTGTGTGTGTGTGTGTGTGTTTGCATTGTGCTGCATCCATGACAACAGGGTCAGAGTCTGGCTTTAAAGCTATTATGCTAAGAGACCCTGAGCAGAATACTAATGTGCAAGTCCCGTGGGGGAATCAAGGGAAAGGATCAGTTATTCAGCGAACTGTGACCGGCAGGGCAGGGAGTACCAAAACCCAGCCAGCAATGGACCACAAGAGACACGGGCTTCGACCCACTCGCAGAATAAACCCAAACTGATCATTGTTAGCCAGTGAATTTAGCTCTCCAACTTCACAACTCTGAATAAAATTGAAGAGCAAGTCAGAAGAAACTGACGAAAAGATTCTGAGTCAAAGCTGTGTAGAGCTGTTTGTCTCTTCTATGTGTGCTTTAGCTGCAAAATCTAATGGAAAGGAGCTATGATATGTTGTTTGTAGACCAACATGCACTAGAAGCAAACATACAAATTCTTTTCTGAAGGTGCAAAATGCAAAAGAGATGGAAAAAAGGTACAAAAAAAGGAAGGCCTTTGGTGAGATTACCTCTGAACATCACTGGCCCAAAATAGACCTAGATGGTACTGATATGATTTGCAAAGTCACAAACTGAAAACACTCACATGCACCTAATTAACATTTCAGACAATTTTTTAATGTTATATTTTTTAATGTGAATTAGCTAAAGTTGACATTGCTGGAGAAGTATCACAGAAGGCACAACATGCCTTATTGTTTTAAAGAAGGTATTTGTACTGCCGGTCAGTTCGACCCTCACACTGAACGTGCGGATGTTCTAAAAAGGACACAGTGTGACAGTGTGCCATTGCCTGGGCACTGCGCCCAAAGTACTGGCATAAGGCCAGTACGTCTGTACCCTGTGCCCGCTGGCCTGGCGTTATGCCCGAAAACTGCTCAGAGTGCACCATACCTTAAAAATCAACATCCTCTGACACCCCTGGGCCCTGGCTTGCAACAGGCTGAGCTATGGCCGTCCGACACACCACCTGAACAAAACAGAGATAAAACGAGATCTCACTGATCTGTGACCAGTTTTACTGCTTCTCCATGAAAGCTTTAAGCGGGGATTAGACAGAGACGTGGAGAAAAGGATTTCAAGCTTTTAGAAATGGTTCAACAGAGTGGCGTTTGTCACAGATCCTAGATCAGAGCCATCATTTGTGACTCTGTGCAGCTATTACCAAGTGCAGCATCTGATAACTGAAAGTAAGTTCTTTGAGTAACGAAAAAATGGTCAATGCTGGATATTACACAAAACTACACAAAATATTTATCATCCATATAGGTTTGGACACATCTCTAACCACAGCACGGCCATTCCAATCACCACCATAACACGAAGTACAGAAGCAGTTAAAATACATTTTAAAAAGACAGAATTATGCTACATTTAGATAACGTTTTAAAGCTATTTACATAGCAAATAGGTTCTTAACAGATTTAGCTAATTATCTAGCAAAATCCATTCTTTTATCTCCATAAGGAAGAGTGGGGTAAGATTAGGCAGTAGTAAGTTGACCCACCCCCTGTATCCTGGCAACTGTGCACAATTTTGTGACCACATTCTGGAAGCACCCATCATTTCTGTCAGGTTATGATGGACTGAAACACAGGGGAAGTGTTTTTTTTTTTTTTTCCCTTCATGAGTTACATTAAAGCAAATGGTCTAAAAAATGTACAGCATTCATTTTGGTGATTTGACCACATGTGAAAACATATGAATTATTTAGCCAAAAATGAATCTTGAATTACTAATCTTGGCACTTTTTTTCCTCAAATGATGGCTGTGGGACATAATTTATCAAATGTTCTGGGTTAAGGCGAGCTGAAATATCTCACATAAACAAGCCTTGCCTTGGTGTGTTGGATTATGTTGTCCAGGAACAGGACTGATTGCATGAAAACTGGATAACTGTTTACTTTATTTTTTCATGCAAATAAATGATTTGTCTGTTATACAAACATTAACCTGCAATGTCAATTACACTTCTTATATCGTTATATGGTTAAAAATTAACATTAATAAAAAGTGATTGTATTAAGAAAAAAAAAACACGAAACTGTATAAAAGGAAACTTTCCTTAGAATTTAAAAATTAAAAAATTATTTGTTACAGAAACTGGAATCAACATATCTCTAACATAGGGCAGGTTCAGAACTTTTTGGGGTCTTCTTGTGGATTTTGGAGTTTATTTCTTTAAAAGAAAAAAAATATTTGCAAAAAAAGTATTTGCAAAGGTTAGTTTTAATTTTCCTGCATCTCATTTCTCACATTGTCTTATTGTTTAGGCTGTGTAGAAAAGTAACTTGCCAGAATTGCACTAATTTTGACTTTTACAATTCTCCTCTGTAATTAGGTAAAAAAAAGCATTGGGTTCATTAAACATATCCTTTGGATTTTCCAAAAAATAACTTTAAAACAATCTGATTTATACCGTTTGAATATGCATAATTTGGACATATCACTGAACATTTTAGAAAACGTTCATTTTTTTAAACAGTTGTTTATGTGATTTCCATAGGAATGACAGGAGAGTGACCTTATAATAGAAATATAAGTAATACAGGGTGGTCTACGGATAAGTAGCCCGATCTTATCATATTATCACCAGAGGCGGGCTACTTATTCGTGGTCCAATAAAAATATTTATATTTATATGGTTTTTTTGTATTGTACATCATTACCAAATACATCACAATTTTTACCAGACAGTGTCACATTGTGTACATAAATAATAATCATCCACTTCATGGGAGCTATAAGGATGGCTTACGAAGTTCAAGACAACGATTTCCTCAAAATAACTTTCAATATTACCACATTATTCATTTTGATGGTAAAGACACATAGTGATGAAAACTTTAGCATACATTAACATAATTCAATATTATGATTTTTATTTTTTTTACACAATAACATGTTCGAATATTGGAATGTAGTCAAACATGCCACTGACTGGAGAATCAGCCATCTATTTTATTTGCCATAGACATTTCACCTGATGGTTGACCTGCTGAAATAAGAGTATCGGGTTTACATTTAGTAAGAAATAAGGCAATAAGGCATACATACACAATAAGGCAATAGTAAATGTTTTTGGAATTTAATTACTGGAGTGTAATTTCCTTTTTAGTAATTAAAACGTTTCTCTTACAACTTCAGTCATATGAAATCCGCTTAAATCATTCTCACAAATTATAATTCCCAAGATTGGTGTGTGTGTGTTTATCTTTTGTTTACACTGCTGAAAACAAACTTTTAAAGCATCTAGCGAGTCATTAAGTTAGCACAACTTGAGTAAGCGTAGCTGGCAAGTCATTTAACTCTCGTTTAGTTACCAAACCGTATACCAGCCATGTTGTTATGGTTGGTATATGGCAAGCTGCCAGCAAGTCAGAGGGACCTCTTTTAATTCTTCAACCTCTTTCAAGCATTAAAAATATTCATGAATACACCATATGGACAAAAGTATTGGGACGCCTGACCATTACACCAACAGAGGCTTTAATAACATTGCTTTCAAATACATAGACTTTAATATAGAAATGGTCCCTCCTTTGCAGCAATAACAGCTTCCACTCTTCTTGGAAGGCTTTCCACAAGATTTTGGAGTTTCTGGGAATTTGTGTCCATTCATTCTGTAGAGCATTTATGAGGTCAGGCACTGATGTTGGATGAGAGGGCCTGGCTCACAATCTCCGTTCCAGTTCATCCCAAAGGTGTTGGATGGGGCCAGTCAAGTTCTTCCACACCAAACTCATCTAACCATGTCTTTATGGACCTTGCTTTGTGCACTGGGGCACAGTCATGCTGGAATATGAAACCATGCCGTTGTCCAAAATGTCTTGGTATGCTGAGGCATTAAGATTGTAAGGGGCCTAGCACAAACCCTGAAAAACTGCTATGTCCCAATACTTTTGTCCATATAGTGTATTTGGCTTGAAAACAAAAAAGCAGCAAACTGCAATAGCACCAAAAGGTTCACTTCTGACTGCAAGTGTCTCACTGATTAAACAGAATTATATTACCTTTTTAAATTTCTGAGAAATTGTGGCACATGCTGTCATAGAACAAGTTAGCTGTAATCAAATTAAAATCAAATTCATTTGTGATTAAAATCACAAATGAAAAAAGGATGCAGACATTCTGCTAGCTTCGTTGGCTAATGTCTTGGAAACTATATAGATTAGATCTCTGTACTGTTCACACTACACAGCTTACTGTTTTGTAATCAGGAATCCTGAAATCATTGCAGTTTGCAAACTACTTGCCGTGACAGGGGAGTAATGCGATACCAAGCGATACCAAGCAGACACACATCTAAATAGTTGAATAAAACTTCCTTTCTTATCCACTTTCCTTGATTTCCACTGATCTTGCAGTCAAGTGAATGCTAGTCAGCCCTACCGATAAATTCTGCGAGGCCATAAGCTGCGGATCAGTTGGAATCGTGGCGAGCAGACAGGAAATGAAGCTTCGTTCAATTATTCAAATTTTTTTCTTCCAAAAATGCATGTCAACAAGAATTGAGCAATCCAAGTTACAAAAAATAAAGTGTATAAACTCCTTCCCTTGGTTCATGAACTTTTCACACTAATGATTTGGAAGAGGTATTTAGCATGCTGGATATCTGTCAGGAGGCTTTGAACAATTCACATTTACGGCAATTCACACACAGCGACCCCCGATTTGCCACTGATTTGGGGTTTTTGTTGTTGAGTTTAACATCGACTTGTTTTAAATAGCTAAAAACTCTCTCACCATTATGGAGCAGTGGTCTCGTTCCGTCTCGCTCTGCTATTGATAAGTAGGGCTGCAACTAATATTCCATTTTTCAATTACTAAAATGTTTTGAAATGCTAAACTATTCTTATAAAGGACACTTTCTAGAGTGTCTAGAGGCTAAATGCCTTGTCACCAGTAACTTTAGCATGCAATTGTCAGCTCACACCAGACTGGAGAAAACATCAAGGTTTCATTCTCAACCATCTCGTTGAGTTCTAACTCCAAGTGCAGTTAAACACTTTCCTGCTGCTGTTCTGAAATACGTTTCCCGTTACAGACTCACACACAAGATTTTACCCTTACCGACAGTGTTGTTTTTATTGCTGCTTATAATAAGCTGTGAGTTATCCACCTGAAAGTACGGTCAAACACTCTGATTTGCTCTATACTGAAATAGGGGGAAATAGCACATTTCCAGGGAGAGTAAATCGTCAAAAAAGTTCACATATTAAAGGGCCCATAACCTACTTTTTCTTGTCTTTAAAATATTCTCCTGTTGTCTACTTATAACTTACGTGTGCATGGTTCAAGAACAGTCCATTCATTTGTACATTCATTATTACAAGCACATTTTAAGATCTCTCTTTTAAGACTTATATGTGGAAAAAATGTAATGTATTGTGCCTCTTACGCAAAGCAGTTTGGGCTGAAACACTACTTAACACTTCACTGTAAGTGGTATTATGAGGGAACTTTGGATTTTGTGACAATACATAAGCAATGAACTCAAAATGTTTTTCAAAAACAATTGCTTTTATATATGACTGGTATTGACTGGTAAGTGAATGTTATTTTTTTATTTAATTTTTCTTTGTAAACAATATTTGCACACTGCAGTTATCTCTTTTTTTCTAAAAAGGGGAAGCAAATTCAGTTTTATATGATATAGGTCCATCAAATAACTTTCTGAGTCTCAAAACATCGATTTGCAACCTTTTATATTATATTATATATATA
>JBBPCZ010000034.1:19650217-19669452 GCA_037974445.1 Brycinus macrolepidotus
TGACTGAATGAATGTTTTTTTTTTTGCATGTTTTATTGGTTCACTTAATAATGCTTACTTTCCACTGGACATTATATTCAGTCTCAACTAAGTTATGGAATGTTAGTGATAGTAGACCTACCTTAGAAGATGCAGCAGTAGGGGACAGAGGTAGAGGTAGACAACCACTGGGAATACAAAAGTTTGGGAGAATGGAATGTGTACTATGTTTTGTGACTGGGTGGAAACACATTCACTTGACTTGCTTGGAGTGCTGCCTGGAGAAACACTGCCATCTAGAGGAAGTAACCAGCTTCTAGGACGGCTGGAGGTCTCTGCACAGTAAAGATTTAGACTAGCAGTAATCCTACTACATTAGGACCAAGCTGGCCTTATTTGTAGGCACGTGGAGATTATTTACAGCAAGTTGAGTTATCTCTCTGATGGGTTCTGAGTATATGATACTGTTAAGTCATGATACTGTTACGTCCTCGAATGAGATTTCACTATTCAGAGTTTTTTTTTCCAGATTCATCTTTGCATTAGTTTAGATATTACCATCCATTAAGTGCAATTCATTATTCAAGGCATGATCCAAGTCTTAAACTGAGCCAAGCATCCAAAAATACAAAAATTAATACAATGGAACAGATCAGAATCACACACACAGCCACTATGTATGAAGCAAGTTAAAGGTATGTCTATTTGCCACAAACTTTAGTCTGTTTTGAGGCTATGAAGAAAATTGCAATTTTACCATTAAGCATGGCTGAGATTCTTCCGCAGATGAAGTCTTCCTGTTATCATTTTATTCTCTATTGGTCAACTTGTTCCCTAGACCATTTACACTGAATCACGTTGTTGTCAGTGGACTTCCACAACCAAACTGTAATAAAAATAATCTAATATAAAAAGTCTAAAAAAAAAAAAAAAACTGACCGCGAAAAAATGCATGTCAATAATGATCTTTAATGTCAATATATACAGAACCTGAAAGAAAAATAGAAATTTAAAAATTAAATGAAATAAATACAATATGATACAATTTCCACAATGTCTTTGTAGAGATATTTATGGAAATGATATATATTTATATATATATATATATATATATTTTTTTTTTTTAATCCAGCCGCTCTTGGAGCAGAGGGTTCCCTTCCCCAATCCCATGAGTCCTTGGCTCGTGGTCCAGTCGTCTGCCCCAACACTGGATCCAGAGAGCGCTCAACACTATGAAGTCTAGTCCACATTCATTGACCTTTGAGAGTTTTTTTTTTGTTTATTTTTTGTCTTTAGCTTATTTTCAAATGACAGGAAAAAAAAAATAAAGGTGGTCGAAGAAGAAGAAGAAGAAAAAGAAAAAGGGGGGGGGGGGAGGGTTGGGCAGAAAATAATAGAGTGAGAGCAACAACCTGCCAAGCCTCAGTGCAAATGTGCTTAAATATATTTGACAAGACGAGGATTGATCAGGTCCGACGAGAACTGGCAGGTGTGTTCAACGATCTCTCTAGTGCTGAATTCTACACTCACACTCTCTAAGCTTAAAGAAGCCTCCGCTCGGTACTCTTGAGCTTCTTGAGGTAACGTCAGATGGGTTCAGACTCCAGGCTCATACCCTGCCGACGCTGATACGATTCCTTCAGCGGCATGCTAAGTGGCTTAAAACCAGAGTCTTCCACCCGCTCCTTTCCCAGGCAGTGAGCCCAGGTGATAAATTGTCAAGAGACGGGAGAAGGGAATTCCTAAAGCATGGGTTGCGTGAGCGAGATGAGGAGGGGAGGAGTGAAGAAGGAGCAACATGCTTACTGAATGGGAGGGGAGGGGGTGTTTGGGGGTAAAGAAGGTGGAACACAGTTTACTTAAAGCAGCTTCAGGTCGGCCGGTCACAGTGAATGAGAATAGGCGCTGGTGCTTTTTCTTTTTTCCTTAATCAGCAGGAAAAAAAAGGAAGAGGGAGAGATGAACAGAGAGGAGACAGAAAAGACAGATTCAGAGAAAAATGCATACAAGAAAAAAGGAAAAGGAAGAAAAAAAAAAAAGAAAAGGAAAGAAAAAAAAAACAAAACAAAAACAAAAACAAAAAAAAACAATAGTCACTGCCGCCCCTGCAGCTGTCTGGTTTTAAATTTCAGCCATTTCTTGTGAGGTCTCTCAGTCTCTTGACTTGCTGAACAGCCTCCCTGATGTGAAAGCATGGTGTCTTGAGGTCCAATTACAGGGTGCGGGAGCTCATGGTAAATGCCAAAACAGTGGAGTCGGTGGGGACAGGAGGAAATGTAAATAAATAGACAAAAAGAGGAAGGAAAGGGTTGGAGGGAGGGAACACAGTGAAGTTAACACTGCTCTTTTTTTTTTTTTTTTACGACATGTCTGTGGAAGTGAGCTTCTTCATGCTTCTGCGCTGGGCCAAACTGGAAGCTGCCACGGGTTCCAGAACCGGCTGACATGTCTTATGATTCAGCGCAGAGTATGTTGCAGCCATTGCTCCCTGCAAGGAATGGGATAATTAGCCTCGCACTTCTTAATACAATAAATCCAAAAGGAAATCAGGATCAGGGCCCAGGGCAAATAGTACAAAAACACAACAGAACTGTAAAACACAGGAGCAAAAGGCCACCATAACTTGCTTGACGTTGATGTAAATACTAGGCTAAAATGTCTACTGGCAGAGAGTTGGTAAAACAAGGAGCAACTATAGAGAACAGAATGCAAAACATGTCAACTGCTAATGCAATAATATCTATAGTGAAAACAAATTTTCATTTTGATGTTTATTTTATAGAAAAAGTCTTCAGTGCATTTCACTGCATTGATTTAATTACAGAGAGAAACCGTGAGGCTGCAGGTTTTCACTGTAGTTAAAAAGAAGCGTGCCTGATTCCACTTGTTTAATCAGTTAGCCTCAGTTTTCAAACAACTGATTATTTATATGCTCCTACTTGGATAGTATTAAACCAACAGCCGTTTCTTTGTGGATAGGACTTGCAGCCCCTAAACTAAAATGTTTCTGATGATCTTTGAGTTAGAAAAATGCACCCAAAATTGAAAATGGGAAACATTTGTGGATGAGGTTCACATTTGGGCCCAGCTGACTGATATAGATGGACGGATAGACAGACAGATATATAGACAGAGAGACAGAATGTAGAAGATACCACAGTGACACCTGGCATGACCCACCCATGAGAGAGCAGGGTTTGACTCACTTCATGCTATTAATGAACACATTAAATTTAATTCCCATTCAGTAAATCAATGCTTCTGTAGAACATTCTTTCTCTTGTATTTAAAACCACCCTTGTAAGATCTGTAAAATCTTGTAAAATCTATTTAAGTTTTGTCCAAAGAAAACCAAGTCAGCTTACAGTAGTGGTTGTCAGAATTTTTTAGTTCCTTAAAATCGGCGTCATCATGAAAATGTTCCTGTCAGTTGGGCCCTCCCTGTCGGTTGGGTCCACATATTTAAGACTTCTACAGTACATAAATATAAAAGCTACTTCTTAGCATCTTCTGCCAGGGTTTTCTCAAGTTTACCTTGACTAAATGAGGTGCGTCATGTCGGGTAAGCTGGAAGTGGGGAAGCTGGTCCCGGCAAGCGATCCACGAGTGTTTCAGCACCTGCTCGGCGGAATAACGCTGATGAGGGTCCACGTGAAGCATATGAGACAAAAGATCCTAAGGGGGAAAAGCCAAGATGATGTTTAAAGCTCAATTCAGCATTGTTATATAAAGCAAGCCGGCCCGGAGCCCTTATTACAGCTTTTAAGTTTTCAAATCCTCCTATTTGGACACAAAAATGACTATATTCAGCTACGGCTGCTCGATTATGGCAAATGTCATTATCATGATTATTTTGGAATATTATATCACGAATATTTAACTTGATTAAAATGCTTTGCAAATGGCAGTACTGTACAATTTAAACGACTAAACTCTGTATAAATCAAGTAATGTACTGTATATAAAATACAATTACAAGTAGCCTAAAACACAAAAGCATCGTGTGGTTTAAAACACACAGTAATGTTAGTAGCACAAATACAGACTAAGCTACAGTGCATTTCTTAATTTTCAATACAATTGAAAATAAACTGTAGGCAATCAATGCCAAACTGTCCGTTGTTGATTAGATCATGGTTTTCATGAAAAGTTCACTTCTTATGCAAAGTGATGTAAAAGGTCAAAATGACTGAAACCCAAATGCAGCAGACCAGACGTGGTTTAAGAAGACTATACAAAGTAGCCTGAAGAAGACTCGCTGCTGCATCTCGCTGACTCTTTTTTGGCGGCTTGTTGTAAGCTTTAATAAGTCTACATTTATCATCGAGAGAAAATGATTTTTTTTCTTTTTTGCCCATCTTGATTTCTGTGCATGCAGCATTAGCCTCAGGCAGTTAGCCAGAAGTAGATGTGTTACCACAAGACAAAACAGGCCTACAAAAAAAAAGCTCTATAAATATAAATAAAGATAAATTAGACCAAAATAAATTACATTTTTGCCTGTCTGATGTTGATATAATGATGTGATATACAATTGGGTGTCTGCACAGTTTTATTTTTAAATTTGACGGGATGCTCTATGCCATTCCTGACTCCTGAGTTTGAAAACCCCTTTCCACAAAATGATGTTTCTCCCCATCAACAAAATTTTTGAGAGGGTGGTTTCGTCTGTTGATGTGCTGATTCTGTTTGTCGATTTGAGAGGGCAAAAAAAAAAACAAAAAAAAAAAAAAACATACAGGAAAAATACAGGAATATTTTAAACCAGGGAAGATAGCGGGAAAGAAGGCTACAATATGTGAGAAATCCAAAAATCAGGATGGTTGACAGGTCATAATTGTTCACAATTCGATTAATCGAGCAGCCCTATATCCAGCTTGCCAACTGAATGGTGCTGCACCGTCGAGAACACGAGGAAAGCATTCATGTGGATTACTCATTATCACTAATTTGCAATTAGACAGTGAAATTCCTCACTTCGCAGCTAAGTAGGGGTAAAAAGACTTGCATCCTACCTTTGAGGAGTCAGACACTGTGTCCCAGTTGCCTCCGCTGAGAGAGAACTTGCCACTGCCAATACGCAACAGAATCTCTTCTGGAGTATCGTTAGGGCCATTAGCAAAGGGGGTATATCTACACAGACATGGAGAAAAACAGATTAATAAGAACTCACATTCAGGTCCCATTTTAAATTAGAGGTTTGATGACACAATCTTCATAAGGTGAAATCTATTCAAATACACTCTAGTTCAAAAGTTTGGAAACACTTAAAACATGCTATAAGCTAGACATCAGAACATATTTGATAACTGTATTCAAGAGTTGCATGAAGTTACTGAATGAAAAATAATGTACTGGGATTATCGGTTTACAGTAATTCCTTTTGCCTCAGATCACCACTTGATCACCACTTTTCAAATGTGAAGCATTCTGGGCGTCAGTTTTACTGGAGCTTCATTCTCAGTGATTATGTAACCGACTACAGTTATGTTCAAGTCGGGACACATCTAAACTATCTTACTTTTTAACGATTCTTTCAAACTGATGCAGCAAAGTTTTTAATAGACATATTTATGAATGTCTCATCTATACATACCATATGGTTACATATATGGTTACCAATTAGTTTTATATAAATGAAAACAATGCTGTTCAAAAGTTAGGAATAACAACAAAATTATAGACCAAAAAAATCATACACCAGGCAGATAAGTCATTTAAAATTGTTCAAAACCTGTAATTTTCAACATGACAGCACTACATACTAAACCATCAAATAAAACATCTGTCTATATATGTATACACAAACATACATACATACGTACACACACACACACACTTTGTACCCTGTTCTGGCTACAATACAGTAATAGCGTAATAGTGTAATAGCCTCCATCATGTATCCAAGCGGGTAGAATAGCACTTCAGAGTCTAAAAGCTGTTTTGCTGGACAGGTTTGCTGTTTACCAGCTCTTATTAAAATTCTTGTTTTACAATCTTGCAAAGCACAGCAGTTTTAAGCATTGATATTACTGCTCCTGCACTGCTAATAACTAACAAATCTCATTCTCCTCCAAAGCATGACAACTATCATTACATGTATTACTGGGAAAAAAATCACATCTTGCTTTTTATTGGATTTTATTACCTTTATTTTGCATTTCTGCAAATTTGCTCTCACATTTAGATCTGTTGCTTGAGCTGAAAGTTGCTGGACTGCAACAACTACAAAGGACAAAGTGCTTCCGAGTGTGTTCAGACTTAGCAGATTTGGCATGATTAAAACGAACTCTGTTGTTAGTGTGGCTCGTCGGAGTGAGTAAGAATGCTGCTACCTGAAGCTTGCAGCACACCAAAAGAGCAGATTGAGACCCCCTGAGCAGGTTGGTCTCAGGTGACTCTGTTCAAAACCATTATAAAATTCCCTATAAACAAACATTTGATTGTTATTGTATTATTACTATACACTAATATTACTGGTTAGCATAACTATTATGCATTAATGCTGCATAGTTTTTTCTGCATTTGGTAAAAGCAAAAATACTTTTTTTTTTTTTTTTTTTTATGAGTTTACCCTGCTTCATGTTGTGCAAAACTACTGTAAGGTACAGCCCCTCATGGTTTCTTACCTCTAGCATAGCACAAGACAGGAAAATAAATAAAACTAGAAAACCCAGAAGGAGAACAGCGTGGTTCAAAAACTTTGTTAGATATTGTCAGTTACTGTTGTGAAACGTATGTGATAAAATCTGACAGCTGTGATAGATGTTTTAACCATAAGATGTGTTTGATGTTAAAGAGGTCAGTGTGCTAAGCAAATTCAACAGCATATTTTCTACTTCGGCTCAGACCATGGAATCTAACCTATAAACACATCATTACTTTTTACTTTACCTTACTTCTTAATTCACATTTAATCCAGAACTGAGGACAATGTCCTCCCAGGACTGACAGAATCCTGGGCCTCACATGCCCTTACAAAGTACTTAATCAGAGAGCTACTTATAAAATTTGAAATTGGCTAATTCTGCTCAACGGTAATCTACTCCAACGTCTAGTTAGCAACAGCAAATCTAACTACATATCAACAAATCTACATACAGCAAGATACAGAAATCTGATCAAATTTTCATTATTATGTTTGCAAATCTTGTGCATTTTAGCCCAGCATTTCAGGAAAATCATCTTTTCAAATGCATGAGTAGATTCGAATGTTAACAAATGCAAGACAAATGCCAGAAACACTCACCCAGCCAGCATTGTATACAGAAGAACTCCCAGACTCCAGATGTCACAGGCTGCATCGTAACCCTGCCGCATCAGTACCTAACACACACGCACAATAAAATACAAGCCTTATTCAGGATAAATCCTAATCTTACAACCACCAGATCCCAGTGTAACAGTAGTTAGTACCAGCAGTTCTGTCACTGACTAGGGTAGGTGATAAAGATGCATTTATCTTGGGGCTCTTCACTTTAAAAATATTACAGATTTTGATAGTAACACCACGCAAAGCTGTGATTACGCCAATAATTGACAAGCTCATGTTTTTACAAAAGGAAATATTTAGAAAAACAAATACAAGTAAAGAAAGTCAGAATTTGGCACACTGTGACGACACTGAGAATTCCTCTCACCTCAGGCGCCACAAAGTTGGCAGTGTAGCAGGGTGTGAGCAGCAGGCCGTTGTCTCCTCTCAGCTGCTTAGCAAAGCCAAAATCACAGATTCGGATCGAATCGGGGTTCCCTGAATCATCCATGTAGAGAATGTTGCTGGGCTTAAGGTCCCTGTGAACCACCTGTTTAGGGGTTGGGAAAAAAAGGGGGAAAAAGATGAAGGGGAGGAGCTGGCAATATGACAAAGTTTATTTCTATCTTGATGTAATTGTTCACCTAACATCACAATACGCCTGTTTGAGCATATCTTGATTACTGTCAGCATTTCTAGAGCACCGACCAACTGCATATGTCATTACAAAGAGCGCATAATTGATACCACTGTTTAACTGATTTTGGTGCAATATATGAAATGTAAAAATTCTACTCAGCATGGCTGAAGCTTTCTTCTAAAACCTCAATAAAATGTAATACTGCAATGCAGATCATGCATCCTAAAAATGTCTTGAAATTTCATCTTATATTTGTCTTACATTTCTGCCATATTGCTTACCTCTAGTAAAGGGTCTAATATAAGATTGGTCTCTTGGCTTATGAAATGTTTATGTAGACTGAATACAGTCTATACAGCCGGGACATGAGTGAACAGCATTGCAAAAGTACCAGCTTCAAACAAGCCTCTTTTCACACTGACTGCAAATCATCGTTTTAGTGCATGTGATTGACTATGTAACTGGTCAAACATCGGCTGTAATTGGCCAAACAAATATGAAATTGTTGTAACGGATGGTTAAACTCATGACTGACATTGATAAAATTTAGTACGGTCAAAAATGCAACAAGAAAATTGTTTAAGTCACAGTGCATTACAGTTTTCAAGTGTGAACTTTCATGATGCTATTTTCACATTTCTTAAAGTCAAATCAACACCAGAAACTCATTTAGTTAAAGTCCTAAACAACAAATATTGTAGCACGGGGGTAGAGTTACCCAGTATTCTTAGCAGGTTTTTGGTTTCTGTTAATTATTACTTTTTCTTCTTTTTAGTCCTTGTCATATGTTTTAAGATATATTATGTTATTTCCAGTGCACCTTCTATTGCTGTAATAGAAATGAACAGGTGGTGATAGTGAGCTTTGAAGATTGTATAAAGCGAATGGAGTCAATATCATATTAATAGCCAGCAGCCAACATAGCAATGTCAAAGTAATTGTGAAAAATCCAACAGCGTGCACAGTTATGATTCTGTTGGGTGTCTGGGGTGGATTTGTACAGTGCTGCGTCTGTCTCACCCCTTGGCAGTGCAGGTAGTCCACAGTTTTGGTGATGGTGTAGAGGACCGCGCTGGCCTCTCGTTCTGAAAAGAACTTCTGCCTGAGAATCTTATCCAGCAGCTCCCCTCCCTTCATCAACTCCGTCACCAGGTACACAAATCGCCCCTCATCGTACACCTGGGACACACACAGAATCAGGCAACAACCGTAAGTTCAGTCATGCCCTGGTACACACTGACAGGTCTAAACAGATGAGGCCTGTAGAGGTAAAGGAGTGACAGAGACTCACGTCTTTCAGTGTGATGATATTTGGGTGCTGCCCGTACCGCATGAGAATCTCTATCTCCTCCGATGGGTCCCGCTTGCTTTTGTCAATAATCTAAATGAGAGAAAGGTGGAAGTCATTTTAAAAAAAGATGATTTTATATCAAACATAGTTCAGTATTATCCAGTAACAATACCTTCTCATTTAAAATACCGTATAATGACTTTTGATAAGTTTATATTGCCTAAAAAAATATTTTTCAGCTTCAGTATTGAACAGCATTATATGAGATGCTTTAGTTGCATGCAAAAGGCAGTCTTTGTTTTGATTTACTGCCCTCTACTGGCAATGCTTGTCTATGTATTTATGTTTATCAAAACACTATTTTAAAAAGTCCTCTTTCTGTAACACAGCATCACTCACCTTGACTGCAAACTCCATAGTGGTGACTCTGTGGATGCAGCGTTTGCATATAGAGTAGGAGCCCACACCAATGTCCTCCTTGAGTTCATACACATCAGAGAACAGCGCCGTGCCACTGTGCATCTGTAGCAAAAAACAGGGCACCCTCAAAGCAGGCTCACAAAACCTCAGGTTAACACAGAATACCCTCCTCTAAACCACTCTGATGTGTAAGAGTAAAAGTGTAAAGTGTCCATGTGTCATGCGTGAACATAACACACCACAGCACACAGTGTGAACAACGCGAAATTGTTTTCTGCAGTTAACCCGTTCACCAAGTGAACCAGGGGGCAGCCAGAAACACAGCGCCCGGGGAGCAGTGTGTGGGGATGGTGCCTTGCTTAAGGGTACCTCAGTGGTGCCCCTGGCAGTCCTGGGATTCAAACCCACGACCTTCCGATCACAGGGGCAACTCCTTAACCACCAGGCCACCAGCTGCCCCCATATAGCCAATATCTAATACCTAATATCAATTTGTAGTCAATTTGCAGGTTTACTTTAATTCTTGAAAATAACACTGGGATTACACCACTTCAGCTCTAGTGAGGAATTTGAGGAGTTTCCAAAGATAAACTAAACAGCCAACCTTGACAGACAATGGCATATGCAAATGAACATTAAACGTGGAAGATTATCATCTCATGTTCATTTCCATAATGATTTTTCTAAATTGTGCAAACTTTGCCTAAATGCTATACTTTAAATATACTGCAGTTTGTAGACCATTTATATGATTATGTACAACAATGTATTTTCTTCATTCAATCACCCTGTAACAGGTTAATCTATGTCTCCTCTCCCTATTAGACTGAACTGAAACATTGTCTTATTCGTTGGTTGCATCTTGTGGTAGGTTTTGTCTCTGCTTTGATCTAATTCTTCATTTTCATGATGACCTCCCTAATAACACAAACTAGGGGTGTAAACAATGTATTGTATTGCACAATACGACTGTTTTACACCCCTTATACAAACACTTCTTTGGTTCTCATGCTGAGAAACCTTTTGTTAGCATTTACCTTTCGTAGTACATTTACTTATGTGTCCTTGTTAGGTGACGTGCATAACAAGACAATCAGTTCCTACATGGTTTATCCAGTACAATGTGCTCTATTTGTTACACATTATACAGTTCACAAAATGTTATTAACTTTCTAAAGCTTACTATAAAACTTCATTTGTAGAAAATAATTAGGATTTGAATTCAAATTCCAATGTTTTAGGACACCAAAAACCCGCCCCCTCCTTTCCGTGATCGATTTTCAAACAACAGCATCACTTGCACATGTTGCATCACCAAAACTAACTCAAGAGAGGTGTACAGAGGTGTATTCTAAAATAAGAGGCACTGACTACAGTTACCCACATAAAAGCAACCTACATACATATCCACTAAAAATATTCTGCCCCTTTTAGAGGCTGAGGCCTGCTTTTGCAAATACCTGTTCTAAACAGTCAGTACATTTGAGATGGCAGTCCAAATGGCTACTGTACGGGAGAAATTATATGAAATGTTTTAACACTAACTGACAACACATGCAATGGCAGTCAGTCAGTAATATTCGACAAATACTGACAACTTCTTTCAAGCTGAAACCTGTGAAACACTACCGTAACAAGAAAAATAATGTAAAACCTTTTTTTTCTAATAAAAATGGCCATACATCCTCTTCAACATGACCAAGATAAAGCTTCTAGAACTCTCTCAGTCACTCTCAGATCTGTTCATATCACCCATAGGTTTCATCAGTCCCTTTGCAAACTGAGTTTGAACTTCACTTTCTAACTAGAAGGTTGTACACGATTTACCTCACACCTGTGCAGTAAAACTGCTTCACTCCTAGAGCCCTGCACACTTACGTCTTCTGACAAGGGACTTTTGTTTGCCCCTAAATTCATGTTGGCCATTGCCGGGAACAAATCTTTCAGTGTCAGGGTCTCTAAACTATGGCACATTTTATTATAATTCCTTAAAGACCTAAATCACCAACTTAGCCCTGTTGATACAGTCATACTTTTATATATGTACAAACATACAAGAAATGTGCTATAAAAACGTAACTTATTGTTATTAAAGCAAGGCTAATGCAATAGCAGTGTTCTGCAGAAATGTATGTCAAAACACATACTGTCAGAACCTTGCTATGGGGAAACCTTGTAGCACTTGCGACTTTACTAAAATTAAAACACTAAAATTGGTTTCAAATAAGGATCGAATTAACACTTATGTTTTCATCCAAAAAGACCCATGGGTGACTTATTCTGAACTAAATGGGTGGTGGAAACAGCCCACGGCATGAGATCCACCTACAACTGGAATGCGGGTGAAAGTGTTGAGGATGCGAAAGTGTGTGTGTTTCCATGGTTACCAGCATGGCTTACCTGCACGATAGGGAGGATGTTGACTAGAGGAGAGCTCTTGCTCTCCTCCAGGGAGGCTGGTGCTACAAAGCTGAAGCCTTTGAAGAGCTGGTGCGCGTTTGCACTGGGAGGAATGCCTGGAGAGTCTGGATGGGGGCGGAGACGGGGGGACACAGTCACAGTCACACACACACACACACAGCATAACCACAAAAGTAATTGCGTGCACTCTTCATAAATAAAAAAAAAAAAACAGAAACCAAACGAAAAACAATTAACTTCATAGAGGTCAAGCGTGTGCCCTGACAGACTCGGCAGTTTAGATTTCTTTGGAGGTATTAGGGGTTAAAAATACACTGATGTATCATGAGGTAACAAAGATGATCATTTCTGGTCCAAAAAAAAAAGGAAATAAAATAATTAAAAAATTCTCTGATCATGTTCAAACAAGAAAAGATTGTCTGTATTTCACTACTGTGTAAATAATAAAATAAAATAAAATTCACTATGTAAATGAACCCTTTTGTGAATTCAGTGTATTTTATGATACGTCATTATCCACTGAACAGTTTCTTAGACAGAAAATAACTGAAAAACTGCTGTGAGGTCAGTCAAAGTCAATAAAGTAGAAGCAGAGATCAGTCAAGATTTGTTATGACTACTCTTACCTTTCGGGGTTTTGGCTGTGAACTCGGGGTCAAAGCAAAAAGTGTCATCTGGTTTTCCCGCTGCTGGTTTGAATGGAGGTTGAAGTTCTCGTCGGTAGAGTTTCTGTACACAGGCAGATAAGGGTTATAAGTATAGTAATTATTAGCATTATTAGTCATTATTGGAAGAATATAAAATAGGAAACATTTAAAAGGCCTTTATTCAAAATATATAACACTCACATCATGATTAAATATTGATACTTTTTTTTTTTAAACACATTTTTATACGTAAAATGTCAAATAATCAGTCAAAAAAAAAAAGTACATTTTAATCTATGACTTTTTAAAATTGAGGTATCAATTGCTAAATCGCAATAGCCCTGAAAAATGTCAACACGTTCCTCTTCCCATGTGTCCCATTCTTTCTTTCTTTCTCTCTGGCTTTTGGTCTAAACCAAGCACTGACAGGCACTGTGGCCAGTCTGGTTGAGAAAAATGTATCTTCTCTGGTAAGCCTGCTGGGAGGAAAGAGCAGAATGGGATTCGTGGGTGGCGGGGCCTTTCTACACCTGTTTAGACTGAGTTATTTCAGACTACAGGTGGACAGGTCGAGACCAGCTGTACTGTAGGGGTGGCACCAAGACAGATTAACCATCTCTTCTCTCCGGGAGTGCCCTTCCCTCCACTTCACGGTCAATCAAGTACCGCTGGCTCCTAAATGCTACTTGCTGCGTCTATTAGCACTAACACAGCCAGAGCTGGCCCGCTGCCTGGCCGTCTGCCACATACGCGCACACAGGGTTTAAGAATGAGAATGATCTACACTGGCTAATGGAAGCATTACAGTATGTTGTTGTCATCTTTAACGCCAAATCTGAGATCAATACTGACCTTTTTTACCATATAAGCTTATGCCCCTGGCTATAGTAAGTATGATTCACCGTATCATACCATTTAAAAGACAAAATGATTCTTTTCCTGTCATCTCCAAAAGATGGCTTTTACCTGGAGCTTTTACCTGGAGCAATTTCCTCCAGGATCAATAAAGTTTTCTGATCAATAAAGTTTTCAATTAGGTTTTCTGAATCTGATTCTTATAATCACACATTGTGTAATGATTTCCAATTTACATTTACTTCAAGGGGTTTACATATTTGCTAGTTTTTTTGCTTTTTTTTAGGTTTCCCACATCTTTTTGAAATACCAAATTACAAAACATTTATACGACTTCTGAAAGACCCACGGCAATTTTTCACTTTAATAAAAGGTTTAGAGTTTACCTAAAGTATGGTACAAGTTTGTTACTTTTTTGACAAAACAGGACGACAAGTTGTGACAAAATGAGGAAAAATATCAAGTTAGTAAAATAATTTGGTAACAAAATATCATGTTACAAATTAAACTTTTCAAAGTTTCACTGTGTTATATATATGCTAACCAATTAGCCACAACATTAAAATCACTGAAAGGTAAAGTGAATATTGATTATCATCTTGTTACACAGGTGTGGTATATTAGGCAGTGAATGTTCAGTCCATGTAAGCTGATAAGCTGGGAGCAGAAAAAATGGGCAAGCGTAAGCAACGTCTGAGTGACGTTGACAAGGTTCAAATTGTGATGGTCAAATGATTGGGAGGCAGAAGCCTCTCCCAAACAGCAGATCTTGTGAGTGTGCGTGTGCTGGAGGGCGGGTGCTGGTATGCAGTGTTTAATACCAACCAAAATTGTTCCAAAGAAGGATAACCGGTGAACAGGCAACAGGATCACAGGCACCCAAGGATGATATGCATAAGGAACAAAGGCTAGGCCGTCTTGTCTGATCCCACAGAAAAGCTACAGTAGCACAAATAGCCGAAAAACATAAAGCTTGTTATGGCAGAAAGGTGTTCAGAACTGTGCACTGCATAGTGTACCACAAGTTCAGTCCCCAAGCTGACCACTGAACTTGCAGCACAGGGGCAGCTGGTGGCCTAGTGGTTAGGGTGTTGCCCCTGCGATCAGAAGGTCGTGGGTTCGATTCCCACGACTGCTAGTGGCACCTCTGAGGTACCCTTGAGCAAAGTACCGTCCCCACACACTGCTCCCTGGACGCTGTGTTCCTGGCTGCCTGCTGCTTCACTTGGTGAATGGGTTAAATGCAGAGGAAGAATTTCGTGCTGTGGTGTGTTCACGTATGACAAATGGTCACTTTACTCTGAACAAAGCGCCTGCAACGGACCATGGTCTGATGAATATGTGTTCTTTTACATCCCATGGACAGCTGCTTGTGTGTGCCGCTTACCTGGGGAAGAGATGGCACCAGGATGCACTGTTGGAAGAATTAAAGCCGGTTGTGGCAGTGTGATGATCTAGGCAATGTTCTCCTGGGAAACTTTGGATCCTGGCATTCCTGTTCATGTTACATTGGCATGTACTACCTACCTAAACATTTCTGCAGATCAAGTACATCTCTTCACAGCAACAGCATCCTCAAACGGCAGAGGATAACGCTCGTCACCACACTGCAAAAACTGTTCAGGAATGGTTTGAGGAACATGACAAAGTATGTAAGATGTTGACTTGGTCTCCAAATTCCCCAGATCTCAATCTGATCAAGCATCTGTGGGATGTGCAGGACAAACTAGTCTGATCCATGGAGGCCCCATTTCACAACTTGCAGGACTTAAAGGATCTGCTGCTAACACCTTGGTGCCAGATAACACAATGGTTCTTGTGGAGGCCATGCCTCAATGGGTTAGAGCTGTTTTGGTGACATGAAGTGGACCTGCAAAAATATTAGGCAGGTAGCTTTAATGTTATGGCTGATTGGTTTAAGTTCAAGAATTCTGTTTAAATTTTGTAGTATAAATACTGTAAATCAGTCAAAACTACTAGGCTACTTTAGAGAATAAGAGAACAATGCCAAAACTATTATGTTTATGTTAATATAATCTGGGACATCCAGGTCTGGAAAATTATATTTTAAAGTTAGCTGACTTTTCTAGATTTTTCACAATGGTGGGAAGCCTGTAATTTGTTATTTTATGCACCACACACTCACACTTCAGTCTAAAATGGAGAATAAGGACAAAATATTTGTGATGCTAACTTTAGAAACTGCAAATGAACACACAGTTCTTCTGCACATTTGAGGGTCTCAAAATAGGTCACTGTTCTTCAAACGCAGAATATTAAAATAAGAACATAAACAGTGCTTTTGCTGTGACCTAAGTACCAGATACTCACGTTCCAATCTATAGTGGAGAAGAAGGCATGCCGTTTGATCTCCTCTACTCCATCTGGACCTGCTCCTGGGAGAGAGCAAAGAAATAATTGTAGGAAAAAAGCAATAAACGTGCTCTACTCAACTTAACTCTGGATACTACTGGCCTTGAGTTATGAGATATGATGACTGGACTTTGACTTGTATTGAGAAGACGACATGTCACTTACCTAAACGATTTGCTGGGTTTCTTTTGAAGAGCATACGTAAAAGACTCTGTGCTTCCAAGCTTAAAAACTGTGGCATTCCTAACTTAGCTCTGGTTGAAGTTAGACAAAACAAGTAATAATAAACAGTTAGAGCATATTAGTCACATTCAACTGAGCATTTAGACAATGTAAGTAATAAAAAAAATGAACTATCTGATGAATCAGTTTATTGATGATTTTTCATAGCAAATCAATAATACTTATAGCTTGTTCATATTAAGATAAGGTTCCACTCACTTGAGAATCATATTCATAGTCTCATTCCGGTCTTTTCCTTGAAATGGTAATGTCCCTGTCAGCATTTCAAACTGACCAAAACAACAAAAAACAGTGGGAATCACCTAATTTGTCAGATACCACAGTATCAGAACAAGCACTAAACATCAGGGATGCTTGCGAAAAAAAAAAAGAATTAAGGGTGTCCTGGTTTGAATACAGAAGGAATAGACAGGGTGTTGAATGTCTGGATGTTAACAGTTCTAATCAGTTAGTAAATTCACGGTCCAAAAGTGTGTACAATACAGTACAAGGAAGTAGAGTTGGAACCACTTGATTATTTAATTTTTAATCTTACTGATAAGTCAGGAAATTGATGAGTAGAACTCATCACTGTTCTTTACATTCTGTACACATCAGAGTGGGTCTGATCTTATCACAGGTATTAGTTTTAAAAAATGCTGGTGAAATCACAGGCTAGCAATGCATTTAGGGCTAATATGTAAATGCTTTATTATAACTGTGTGTGTGTCCTACCATTAAAACACCAAGAGACCACCAGTCAGCACTCTGCGTGTGTCCTCTTCTGTTGACCACCTCAGGGGCCATATATTCCACAGTGCCACAAAAAGAGTAAGCTTTTCTATCCTGGTCTACTGATTCTTTACTGAGCCCAAAGTCTGCAACAGGAACATCAGTGTATTAGCGGTAAAAATGAAGAAAAAAAAAAAATTGTACAATATCACAGCAGTATGCATATCCAAACATGCAACACTGAACTATAAATTGGAAATTTTGTGTCATATACATTTTCATGCATGCATGGAAATAATATCTGCTAGAACCTAAATTTATAGGCAACAGGGAGACATACCTGTTAACTTGATATGTCCAGCTTCATCAAGCAAAATGCTGAAAATTAAAATCAGATTCTCCAATACAGGTACACAAATACATGGGTACAGTAAAAAAAAACACAAACAAAAAAAAAAATCAGACAAAAATTCAAAACAGTCGTACAACACTGACTGTAATTTATCTATTATGTTATAATGTGGTCTAAACTACATTTATTTTAAAGACAGAGTGAGTGAGAAACTTAAATCAAACAGTCCTTATCTATAGTGAACTGTTAAACAGCAAAATGTCCCCTTCACTAAGTTATTGTGGTTTACACAATATTGAGCAACATATAAGTGAGTACACTGATGCTGCTGTTAACCACTAATCAAAAGATTTTCCTTTCTTGCAAGAAATCCCACACACCTGACTCCTACATACAGATAGACAGACAAATAGATAGACAGACAGATAGATAGATGGATGAGAAGGGGAGAGGACAGGGATACTTTACTTTTCAGGCTTCAGGTCTCTGTAAACAATGCCTAGGTTGTGAAGGTGATCCAATGCAAGGGCCAGCTCTGCAAGGTAGAATTTCACATCCTCCTCTGTAAACATAACCTAGTAAGAACTGAACAGATTTACTTTCTGATCTTTGCATCAAACAAGAAGAAAAAAAAGTCAACAACAGCATCTATGGTCACACAAAACAGGAGGAAATAAGTTATTGTTATACAGATTACACAGTGAGCCACAACAACAACAGAAAAACTCCAAAGATATCATACATACGTACATACATATCATAAAAAAAAATCATCAGTTTTAAGTTAAGAAAAAGGTTGGGTTGAGATCATTTGCATAATGCGGTCTAAAAAAAATGACTGTCTCGAGTGACAAAGTTAACTCAGAAAACAACAAATTTCATTTTTGGTTGGAAAAAAACAAATAAAATAGAAACTGGACACTGAATGTAATTCTGATCATTACAGCATACCAAACTCCATTCCTGAAAGTCATTTACTTGAATGTATATTTTAAACATTTTATATGACATAAGTTTCCTGTGCCATCATGTGGCGTGAACTAACGGGTATGACCAATGATACAGAGTTAATAAAGAACCCAGAAATGCTCCTAAAAATATAATTTCACCTGGGGGTTCATTTTTAATACATGTATATGCATTTTGTTACAATGACAATTTTATAATTTCTGGAATGTGCCTGGCAAGTACCAGAAAACACTTGTAAGAGTGAGGGAAGGGAGGGGGACACACAGACACACAGACACACAGACACACAGACACACAGACACACAGACACACAGACACACAGACGGAACAAGTTGGAACACACAAGTTCCAATCATTAGTAGCAGCAGACTGGGATGACATCAAACCAAATAATGTATCGGATTTAGTCTTTAATCTGGTGTAGAGTACTGTACTTAACCACAGATACTTGTTGCAATAACTGACTTAGATAAGGGCGTAAGTGTTCAAGAAGTGTTGTATAAATAAGCTTAAACCACCCAGTGGATGTTATGACAAGTATGCAAAGAGGGCCAACTTGCCAAAGAATATATAAGGCAACAGTGTGTTTTAAAGGGTCACTAACTAAGTTATTTATCTGTAGTATTTATACCCAGCATTTGTGTATATATCATAATGCATTTCATATTAAGCTTTTTCTACAGATTTTTATTGGATTTATTTAGACTTTATATTTTATATTGTGCTTTTGTCGGTGTCTCTGTGTGTCTGTGCAGTCATAACACAAGCAATTTCTGACTGCTCTTCTGCAAGTCAAACAGCAGAATGATAGACTGCGTCAAGCTTTAAGTGTAACTTTACATGCCAATTTGATAACTATCACTGTGATCAAATAAATGAAGTGTGGTCATTTGAGCAATTTTTTTGTCAGCAGATGTGAAAGAAGAACAATTTCAATTAGGGCTGGGCAAAAAAAAAAAAAAAAAATCTAGGTTTTATCATAAAGTTTGGCGAATTCACGATTTTGATTTCGATTTTTTTAATGTGTAACTAGTCAACTTAAAACATTACAACAACATGACTGAAGTAACATTCTCTTTATA
>JBBPCZ010000034.1:19683272-19698653 GCA_037974445.1 Brycinus macrolepidotus
AATAGCAACCTGTGCATTTTACACACACACACTGCCACAAATTGTACAGTGAACAGAAAAAAGGGAAAAGTGGTCTCTTAGTTTGTTCCATGGCTGTATAACGTGTTTTATATAAAATACATTTATGAAGTTGTAAGGAGTGTTTCAGCCCAGGCTACATTTTGAATGAGGCACAGTACAGGGCAACCAATTGTCTTAAACATACAGCTGTTAAAACAGCATGTTAAATTCTAAGGGATAAAGAAAATGTAGAAAATGGGAACATAAAAAAAAAAGGATTTATGACTGTTTATGGGACATGAAACCCCATAAATAACAAACGTACATCAGGGAAAAAAAAAATAAATACAAATGTATAAATTAAATATAAATGTCTTTGTAAATGTACACAAAAAAAGTGCTTCTTAATGTTCTTGTTTTGGCAGTAAAAGTAAAGAGATGGAGACCATGGTCAAGTTAGTGTCATTTATTGAAGTAGGACTGGATCCACTCAACAAGACAGTCCGATAAGCCGTAAAAAAGGCCGCGACAGGTCCATTATTACTGGTAAGTTTCCACAGGCACCGTGTGGATTGTGTGAGAACAGGAGAGGAGGGACAAGCCCCTAGGGTTACAGTCACAATGGCTCGATGTCCCCCTCCCCCTCTGATACAGAGGAATCCTTCAGGTTGGAGGTCATCTCCACGCTGGACCCCACGTCCCTTTCCGGACTCAGCCCCATGTCTTCTTCCACTTGTTGAGGTAGGCTGGCTAACAGTTCCTGCCACAGATATCACAGACATTCCAATCAGGACACATGATAACCAAGAAGCAAAGACCTCCATTCTCATACATTTTGTTGTTAGTAAAATAAAGTAAAGGGTAAAAGGGGCATTTGGCTGGCGCTCTTATTCAGAGCGACTTACAATCATTAGTTACAGGGGCAGTCCCCCTGGAGCAATTGAGGGTTAAGTGTCTTGCTCAAAGACACAGTGGTAGGAAGTGGAGGTTTGAACCTGCAACTTTGTGGTCATTGGGTTCTCAGGAAAGTGTTGTACCCACTAGGCTCCTACCATAGAAGTGGCCTCTTACGCATGAACACACCACAGCACACACTGTTGTGTAAACAATGTGAAATTCTTTCTCTGCATTTAACCCGTTCACCAAGTGAAGCAGTGGGCTGCCAGCAACACGGTGCCCGTGGAGCAGTGTGTGGGGACAGTATTTTAAATTGTCCACCTTGCTCAAAGATACCTCAGTGGTGTCACTGGCAATCCTGGGATTCAAACCCACAACCTTCTGATTGCAGCGGCAACTCCCTAACCACCAGGCCACCAGCTGCCCATGTTGAGCTTCTATGTAACAGTGTATTCCTTACCTGCTGTTTCTCCGTGTCATTGTTCTTCACTGCTTTCAGTAGGCTTCTGGTGAAGGTCCTCAGCTCATAGTACTTCTGTTTTTGGTTCTCTAGCTCGCTCTCAAGGTACTGGACTTCTTCATGCTAAAAGAAATAAGTGGACAATTTAAAATCATCTTATATCCATTCATTAATTAAAAAAAAAGCAAATGATGTGTATTGCAAAGAAAAAAGGTATCTTTTGAAATACATTTTGTTCTAGGGCTATCTGTAAGTGGAGCTCCACTTGTAACTATGAAAAGTACATCTGATAGAATCTATACTTCTATGCTACATGTATTGTCAAGACTAGAATTTTTGACTCCGCAACACTTCATAAACTACATAATATCTAAGTATTACAACCTATTTGCCAATAGACTGTAATTTACAAGCAATGTACCTACATTTCTCAGTCAGTATAAGGAAAGACAGATATTAGAATGCAATGGTAGCAAAAAAAAAAAAGAACACAAGCAATCCACTCTGCCCAACAAATTGATGCTTGGAAATGATTTGCCCCTCTCACTATTTGTATGCAAAGCCAAGAAGCTGTGGGTGTCTGGGAGCAAAAGCAGAGCAGAGTGAATTCCTGAGCTCGTCAGGCAAGCAGAAACATTTTCATTTAAGGAGAGGATTATAGATGAGTGGCAGCGCACAGTTTCAAGCATGACTGGCCATGCATTACTTTAATGCAGAGGGGAAAAAATAAATAAATAAATAAAAGCACAGCGCAGAAAAAAGACGGGTCTGTGTAGTTAATAAATTCTGGGGAAATTAGTCCACAAACCAGTGTCTGTTGATCAGTGCAGCATGTGTTAAGTAGGTGCTGGTATCACTATAATATTTTATGTGAATTCGGTTCTTCATTCTCACGACATAAAATCTGATTTTCATTTACTTGTGAAGAATTAACTGACTTCTGTTCAGATTTCAAAAACATAGGTCATTTTTCACTGTATAATTTTTATGAACTTATTTAACAACCAATATATAATTTTATCATCTGCTGATGTGGCTGCTGAAGAAGCTACTTGACAGCTGCTGGTCGAGACTTTATTATCCAATAATCTAAAAAAAAAAACTGGGTCTTAAGAGGTTTGTTACAAAAAAGGTAAAAGGAAAAACCCTCTGAATCCTGTTATCATGGGTATGCGAGAAATTCTGAGCATACCAGATCCCCCAAGAACAAGAAATAGAAGAATTTATGACCTTCCTAAAAAAAAGACACTACAAAGGTTCCTCTTGAAACTTTTTAAGCACTATTTAAGCATTATTTTATTACTTTTAGTCAAACAAAAATACATACAAATTTTAAATCATCAGGGAGTAATAGTACAACTGCATTATTTTGCATTAATTGAGAAATCAGAATTATTGGCAAACTTCGAAATGAACTTTTTTACTTTTATTTATTTGTATAACAAACTATTGGGAGCACATACATTTCAGAAATTAAACAGGCATTTAAAAACGTATTATATAACAAATCTAAATAAAACAATAATAATAAAAATAAACTAATATCTTATTATCTTTGCAAAGTGCAAAGAGAATAAGACTAAATTAGATATTAATGTTAAAAACAGATAATTATGATAACCCCATAGGCTACCGGATTTCAACTTACCTTGTACTCTAAAAGACTATGCATTTGTTCCATATCTGTGGCCATCAACTCGCCATCATCGTCGTCGTCATCCTCTTCATCAATTATTTCAATTTTCTAAAATTTGCAAACAGATAATTAAAAAATGAATGTTGCAGTGTAATAATGCATACATGTACATACACACAGATGGCTGACAAAGGGAAACACCTGAATAAAAAGTGGAGGGATATAATGAATGGGTGTACTGCTGGATATAAATAAGCAACATCCCATCATGCCCTGTAGGATGTATAAAATGGTGAGAAGACCCAGCTGACTTTGGATTAAGATGGCAGGAACAAAAGTGACTTTGTAAGTGTTTAAAATGACTTTTGCAAAAGACCCAACTGGCTAGTAGTTCAGTAGGAACAGTGACTATATAGATATATGGTAAAGATATCAGTACCTACAAGTGTCCTTTGGCATTTGGCAGGCTGACACTGTAAATACAATCATTGTAAATTCGCTCTTAATTGCTTGCCTGGTTAAATAAGTTTTTTTAAAAAATCACTATATCAGTAAATAAGATTGGAATTTGTGAATTCAGTAACTATAATGTTTGTGCATTAGTGTGATAAGTAAGTAAAAACAGAAGGGTTTCTGCTGCTTCTCAGGTGACTGAGAATATCAATACAGGATATAACTGGATGGTGTCAGCAAGAACAGTCTGTCCACAACTAAACAGAGGAGGATATAGCAAGGCTCAGTGCCTGAGTCCGTCACTTCCGAGACAAACGCTTATTTAGGTTTAGTTGTGTAAAAAAACGCTGTTACCAATCTACAGAAATGTGGTTAAGCGAGCAAGTGATGTGTGACACACACCAAGAGAAAAGTACAAGCTGGAATGTTTGAAACTCCCCAGAGAGAGGAAGGAGTGGCCCTCATGTTGTAGAGGGAATTCTGGTTTGGGTCTATTCCCTTAGAAGGAAGGGTCACTGCAAATCAGTGCAAAGATATCATGACTGATGAAAATCTCATGATGAAACATTTCTATCGTCATGGGAACAGTCTCTTCCAAGATGACAGTAACCTCATCCACAAATCACGAGGGGTTACAGAATGGTTTAATAAGTGAGGGGTCGCCCAGCACCCAGCACCATCACTTTTTTCCCTTTGTTACACATCTGTACATACACTATATGGACAAAAGTATTGGGACACCTGACCATTACATCAACAGGGACTTTAATGACGTTGCATTCAAATACATAGACTTTACTATGGAGTTGGTCCACCCCTTTGCAGCTATAGCAGCTTTCATGCTTCTTGGTTTCTGTGGGAAATTTGGATGTGTTGGATGGGGTTGAAGTCTGGGTTCTGTGCGAGCCAGTCAAGTTCTTCCACACCGAACTCATCCAAACATGTCTTTATGGACCTTGCTTTGTGCACTGGGGTACAGTCATGCTGGAATAGAAAAGGCCCTTCCCCAAACTGTGTCCACCAACGCATGCTGTTGTCCAAAATATCCTGGTATGCTGAAGCATTAAGATTGCCCTTCACTGGAATTTAGGGGCCCCCTGAATTCAATCATTAACAGGTGTGTCCCAATACTTTTGTCCATATTGCATATGCATATTATATGCATATTAAATATACATAATATTGCCACCATGGAGTATACTGTCTTACCACATTTTCAGCAAGGGCAGAACTATTCGAGCTATCATGCCCAATGTCATTCTCTTTCAGGTAAGAGTCGCTCGCTCCACCTTTAAAAACAGGGAAAACACACCATTTGCTGTCAACAAGATTTTGTTCTTACTTTAACATAGTGTGAAAATGTCATGAGGAATGGATGAGTCAATATAAAATTTAAATTACTTGTTACACTTACATTACACTTAGCGTTTTTCTTCTACTATACTGTTACCATTTTGGATATACAAGGTTGTTATGTAATATACTAAAATTTCCACAGTCACAGTGAAAAGATAAGATAAGTGGCCCCTTACAGTCACGTGTGAACACACCACGGCACACAATGTGAACAATGTGGAATTCTTTCTCTGCATTTAACCCATTCACCAAGTGAAACAGTAAGGTAAATCTAAAACTTAATTATAAAGGAAAAAAAAACACACACACACACACACAAACATGTGTTCTAAAAGCATGAGATACAAGAACTTGAATACAGGATTTAAAATACCTTCAGACAGGCAGAGAGACACAACATCATTTTGCTCACTATCCTCTACAAGCTTAAGAATCCTGGGCTCCTCCTCTTCAGGGGTCAGAGGTGACAGGGGCTCTGCACTGGAAACTTTAGGAAAGGTCGCTGGGCCTCCTTTGGGAGGTGGAATTTCAATGCCCATCAGTCGATACTTCCTCCTGCGGTTACCGATCCAGGTCTGGCAGAAAAAGATGAATATGAAGGATTGAATATCAAAGGGCTACATGGTATCTATAACTGCTGATGCAGTTAAATGCACTAAGTGACCGAGCTGCTGGAATCTCATCCTTCTGAAGACAACAAATTGCATGCATACATTTCTCAATAATAATATTCAGTGCTGTGCAAATGTCCTAGACAGCCTATAAAATTCTATTTAAAAAGCTATTTATGTGGGTGGGGAGCATTTATTTGCACTAATATTTAATGAATACAAAGAAATCATTGATACAATAAAGAATGCCTTATTTATGTCAGCGTGTTCATTTAACCATTTCCAAACATATCCTTGTGGCATCACTAAAGATGGACCACTGATTCAGTTTACATAGATTACAGTGTTAATCAATCAACCAAAACTGACAGATGTTATAAATTAAATGTTCGTCTTCATTTCATGCAGCCTTAATACAGACCTTAGGATTCTCTCTGAGACGTTGTTAAGCCTTAGTACTCAGAGTGCATTGGTAACATCTGATTTTAACAAATTAAACTGGTCTAAAACAGTCTAAAACCGGTGTTTGCTCTCCTACACACTCGCAGTTTGATGCGTTTTCACTCTGCGTGCCACCGCTCAGCCGCTCTCCAGCCCTCCCCCCCTCCCTCTGTGGGTTTTCCCCACCCACTTGTGGCCAGAAACCATCCTGAAAGTTCTCCTGGGTTCGAAGATCTTGTGTTTTTTTTTCTGTTTGTTTTTAAGACCTAAAATAAAAAGAATTTTGGGCATTTTTGTTCTTTATGGGCCTTTCCATTTCTAAACCCCAGTAGCTGTTATTACATGTTTTTTAAACTACAATAACTTTGGTTCTATGTGACCTAGGAACAGCAAACAAAGCTCAGCATGACATCGGACACCTCGAGCACCAACATACACGGGGGGGTGGGGGGGGGAACATAAGCACTTTTTTTTGCAGCATTACGACAGTTTACTTTATTTGTTGTGCTTCTGGCACAGACTCATGCCGCTCGTGTTCTAAGAGTTAATGTATGATGGAATAAAGAAAATCAGTTAAGTGTCTAGAGAAGATAAGGTAACCTTTATGATTTCACTGTCCACGTTGAGCTCAGTGGCAGCTGCTGAGATCTTCTCTCTGCACACAGATCCCAAACTGGTCATGCCGTTGTCCCAGTACCTCTTCAGTGTGTACAGGTCCCCATCACTAAACTGCGTCCTATCCTGGAGCTGGGAAAAAAAAAAAAAGATTTAGAAAAGTTCATAACCTGAAAATAACAATGCCGGCAGAAAGCTTAGAGGAAGCTGATGCACTCACCGTTCTTTTACGGGAGTTGCTAAGAAGCCAGGGAGCCGACATGCTACTTACCTAACAAAAGACACAAACATCTTAAACAGACTCTAATCAGACTGTGATCAGTCTAAACTATAACATGACCTCCACTATTTGACTTAAAGGAACCAAAAATAAGCAAATAAAAACAAACAAACAAATAAACAGATACAATAAAATCACACAATTTTCCCCTCCTCCCAAAGACATCTTTGGTCTCTGAAGTTAGGAGATGATGGAAGCTCATAGTCCACCTATTGGCATTCTGCAAACTGCATGCCTAATCACACTCATGTCTCATACCAGGAGTTCATTTTTAAATTATAGTTCCTTTAACTAACCTTCTTTAGTGCCTTAAGTGCAAATTAACATATACTTGTATTAATGTGACTTATGGATTATTAAAGCTAAAGTTAAGTTTGAATAGTAATGTTAACCAATAGAGGAAATAACGCTATAAACCATATTATAAACTGTTTTGTTCTTTTTACTTTTTATGGAATTAATATGGATTACCACTTTCTACAAATTGGACAGAAATACAGAAAAATTCAGATTTTGGATCATATGCAAAAATACAGTTTTATGATCCCTCAAAAGATTTTCATGATACATTTCACAGTATTTTTTCTGACATCTTTTTAATAAAGTCAGTGGTACCACAAATATACCATCAAAAATATGTACTATTAAAAACTGAGTACAAAATTATTTAGATTCAGCACCTCTCACATTGCACTGCACTAAATCCAGTTGCTACCAATACACTTTTGTGCATTTTATCTGTGATATCAGCTACATATGGAGTATAGGTAACACTTTGTAAATGAGATTTTTCACCAAACTATTATTTAAAAGTATACAATTAAATGCACACATTTCAATGATAAGCTTCCAACAGTAAATGTAACTTAATACAAACATAATTTGTTCATTGTTGATAATCTGATGAACCCAACACAACAATAGTTGACATTTTAACACAGAACAAAGCGAAAAAAGCCCTGACATCAATACATTTAAGATTGTTAAGCATGCATCACATCACTATAAATATATTGCAGATAGAAAAATTCAATAATTAAAAGAATACTTTGCTAAACAATACCAATACTAACAGCTCATGATTGCTTCCATCCAAACTCAGCCATGCAGTTTGCAGGCACTGCTCATTACAGCAGCCACAGAATGAAAGTGAATGAACACTTTGGCATTGGTTCACTGCGACTACTACGTCAAACTTAAGCCCCTTAACTGATTTGTAAACCTTAAGAATGTAAAAAATATCCATGAGTCAACCTAAAGGTGGTGAATTAAATGCATTACTTTTGGAATAGTAACGCAATAATAATAACTCACTCACTCACTTTCTGTAACTGCTTAATCCACACTAGGGTTGCGGGTACCCGGAGCCTATCCCAGGGTCAATGGGTGCGAGGCAGGGACTCACCCTGGGTGGGGCACCAGCCCACCGCAGTCAATAATAATCAGTTATTATATTATACAAATAAGGTGCACTCCCTTCATGGTCAAAATAAAATCCCCCCAAAATTAAATCCAAATCCACAATACAATTTTCAAATAAAAAAAAAAGACAGCTTGTCTATTGTTTTTCTAGTCTATAGTCCGCTATGGTTTAAAGAGACACTCTACATTACGTTACATTTCTGTGTTCAGTCTTTCAGTTTTTTACTAAAATAACTTTGAATTGAGTCACAGTAACTGAATTGATACACGGTTTCCTTTATAAGAGTGATTTCTGTGTGTTATTGCGTTCATTGTGAGAACAGGATCTAAAAAAGCAGAAACGTGGTTGAATTTGAAAATGTCACAAACTATTGTTTTCCTTTTTCACTCTTTTTCTGATTTAACAAATAAAAAATTGCAATTTTAATTGTATGTAAGTGTATCACTCTGTCAGTGCCGCAAAGTGATGTTTTTTTTTGTGCAGTTTTCTATCTTTTATAACGCTCCAAATCCACATGCTGACAACTACTCAGGTGACAGATTTGAATGAGTTAAAGGGGTCAAAGCCTTTGTCAAAGTTTCAGAAACCGGGAAATCATTTTCACACTTGTAAAGTCCGAAACTGGCCCCAATTTATAAGTAGGATTCTAGGTGAAACAAATGAGATGTTTATGAGATGTTATGCATAATGCGATTATTCACCTTTTATCACCAGTGAAAAATATTAAACTTGGGAGTAAAAGTGAGAAGAGTATACCCGATGGACTTTTAAGCATACCAAAGAAAACCAGGGTATGCATTCTCTGGACCTCCATGCTTTCTTTTTCCATAATTTAAGTATATCTTTGGAACAAGCACATGAAGTAGTGTTTACAAGTTGATCATTTGGTATGTACAGCCTTTCACTGAGCATCTAGATGCAGCATAAATGAATAAAACAATTATGACTGAAAACAGTTTGGCCAGTGCCAAGCTAGAAACGACTCATAGTTGTTAATTCAGTTAATTGAAGGATTCCACCTAATGAGTGACCATATCATTTTGCTGAGTGTCCTTTTTCTTGTGTGTATTCTACTTTTCTGATGAGTTACAACAGACACATCTGAGTATTCAGCATTTTTTTTTTGGTAATAATTCTGGATCCTACCTCAGTAATTGAGCAGAACTGTGGTATAATATTGTAGAGAGATGTAATATCATCATATATATCAAAAAGAATATATTATGGTAAGAATCCTAAATCTATTTTATGAATATACTTTGTTCCATAGTGGTGCATTACATCAAAACGTTATACAGAGGCAACAAATAAACCATGCATAGTGGTAAACTGTGGGTATACCTTGAGGCTGGGTATTCTTGATGGAGAAGCCTGTGAGAAGAGTCTTAAAGGATAACTGTCGCGGGAGGCTGTAGTGAGCAGTAAAGAACTGTTGGTTTGGCACCCTTTTTCTCCAAATAAAGTAGAGTTTGGAGAATTGAGTGGCACAGTCGACTGGCTCCTTGCTGTCACAGTGTACATACCCTGGCTATCAATCAAGGAAGGCCCACCTGTAGAGTTCCGGTTGCCCTCTACCGTGCTAACACTGCTACTACTGGAATTGCTAAGATGAATCTGGGCACCCATGTTAGCCAGCTCCTCTTCCCTTGAATACTCATCATCCACGTCCCCCGTTTCCATGGCGATCGAAAAGGTCTCAGACGTATCAGGTAGGTGTGGCTTTTTCAAACTTCGATCTTGACTGGTTCCAGGATTAGGCCGCTGTGAGGTTTCCCCTAACCCGGCGATGGTGTACACCTGCTGGATCCGAACCCCGCTCTCCGGGGTACTGGCTGGGGGGCTGTGGCGTATTGGCAAGGTTTGTTGGTGCGAAATGCTTGGCCATGACTGGTTCTGTGGAGGTCCATGTTGCTTTGACCAGCTGGGGGTAACAGTAACTGGTTCTTGGGGCAAGAATGTCCTCCTCATCTGGCTGAACATCAGGGCACTGGAGGTAGGGATGTGGGAGGTTTTGCGTTGAAGGGCCACTGCAGCTGAGTGAAGGGAAGCCACGTCAGGGTGTATAGCTGGGCGAGCATGCGGAATCAGTTCAGGATCAGACTGTACGGGCATGGCTTTCTGTCCTGTCCTACTCTGAGAAGAAGAGTCTAGGCGGGTGTTGTTACGCAGGAGAGAGTATGTGCCTGTCACTATGACATCGTTGTTGTTGTTGTTGGTTCCACTGCCACTGCTCAGCGGCGAACAGGATGACGGGGAGGAGGAGGACGAAGGGCAGGACGCCGGGGGTGGGAGGAGGTGAGCCATTGCTGGACCACGCTGGACAGCTCGCATGGCAGCCATCTCTGCTGTTAATAATGATCCAGGAACAAGAGCCCCAGCTGGTCCTCCAAGGGCATGGCTAGAAAGGCTGGCCACTCCATTCTTATCTGCCTTGGAGGCCAACTTCCGTCTCTTGTTGCCGACCCATGTCTAAAAAAAGACATGAACAGAAAACTTAATGCCTAAATTATGTCAGACTTGCCTCAAACCACAATAAGGTGTTAAGTAAAGTCAACAGATGTTCTTAGGTGGTTTCTGACAATGTGTGATTTACTGATTTCTTTAAAATTAAACAAAATTAAAACAACTTAAATGGTATTTATAGCCATCTCAAAGGCTGAAGTTCATCTGTACATCTGCACAAACCAAATGAGAGAGTCTGTTTGAAGTTACATAACTCTATGCAGTTTGAAGCAAGAATGCATTAACTAGCTCAAGTGAAAAACTAAAAAAAAAAAGAATACCTCAAACACTAAACATCACATCTATTTGGAAAAAAAGTGGAAATCTGTGTAAACTTCAGCTTGTCAACCGTTCACTTTCATCACTTTGGTCTGGAGGCTAGCCTGAAACATAACTGCCATCCAGGAAAGACTCTCTTCAATGACAGCAAGTTGTTTTGACAATCAGAATTTTAAAAAAATGTATCAAATGTCTAAATTCATTGTCGACTGCAGTGACCACCCTACATGTTACTACAAATCACTCCAAAGTCCACTGAATAAACAGTCGCTTACCCTGACCACACTGAAGTCAAGTTTGGTCTCCTGGGCACACTGCAGAATGAGTTGGAAGCAGCTCTTGCTCTGGTTGGTCATGCCATTTTCATAGTAACGTTCGAGGATGCGCTGCTGCTCAGCAGTGAACACTGATCGCAGATTCATCTGAGGAACAGGTGGAGGAAACAAAAGAAAAATTTTCTAGGAATGCTCAGTCTCTCATAGCCTGGAGATTGAGGGCTGGGCCAATCCAAACAAATTCACTGCATGCAGTCTCCTATAGCAGAGGCTCTCAAGCCTGGTCCTGGAGGCACCCTGCTCCACAAATTCTAGTGTAATCTCTGCTCCACCACACATGATTAAACTAATCAGCTAATTACAAGATTAAAATGTGTCAAATGGTTGCACATGAATAAAATGTGCCAGTAATGCAATTCTTGCCAAGAAAGTAAATGGAACGACAGCAGTAGTGTGGATGGAACCCATTTTATTCATGTGCAACCTTTTGACACAATTTTTTCAATGGCAGGGAAAACCTGCAGGACCTGTGGTTCCACAGAATACTGGCCATGGCAGATACAAACCGATAACCAATTTGAATGAACTTCAGACCCAGGCACATCAGCTTTATTTATGGACTCATATTTTAGACGTTTCAAGCACATACTCACAGTCTGAATACTCCGCTTCTCTTGCCATGTTTCCATGCTTCTGGTGGGTGAGGTTGGGAAATCCAGGCTGGGCAAACTTAACTGAGCTCTAACATACAGCACAAAAGAGCTGCCACTGTATGCGCCCACTCAGACAAGCCATTCAGCATGTATAAGATCACAAATCTGCTACCTTTTAACTCCTTGGTGAAATTTTCTCTTTTTTTAAGCTACAGTTTGTGAAGGTCTCATGATCTACAGATTCCGTGGTGCTATCTGTTGGGGGTCTCCTCACCATGTGGCATGGTGGTCTTTTTGGTGGTGGTGATAAAGTGACTGACTGTCTCTCCAGTAAGCTGGCCAAGCAGTCTGGAAGACAAAAGAGGGCATGACAGAAGCTGCACACCTTTTAAAACAACGCTTTGTCTGGATGTTCCTCAAAATCACCCTTTGAGGAACATTCCAGACCTGTGCATGAATGCCTACAACAGTGGAAGAGAGAGTTAACAAAGCAATTTATCGTCTTCATTTTTATTTGAAACACTACCCCGTGTCTCGTGAACATTGCTTCTGTTCAGAAGGTATCTTAAATCCCTAAGCTTCGCTTCTTATATACAATAAAATAAAAATGCAACGTTTTCGTTTGTTTCTTTATTGAAGGCAGCCCAAAGGGCCTTTGCTGTGTTCAAAACCCCTTCCTTGGCTCACATACATCAACCAAACGCTTTCGGAGATACAAAATAACCCAAAAGCACAGGAGCTGCGGTGTAAAATTATTGGACTTGCTCATTTAACCAAGTCAACAAGACCATCCGTGTGCAAAACAAAGGTACACAACGTGGTTATTGTTACAAGTTAACTTGACCGGCTGCCTTTTGAGGCTGTAGCTTTTAGCCACAATGCTAAAAACATTGTATCGCTGCAGTAGCAGACAACGAAACATTCGGTTTAAAACAAACAGTCAAATCCTCGCTTCATTCTTCTTTCTGCTTTGCATAAGAGTAGCCAGTTTGGTAGAGATAAATAAGCAGTAGTTTGTAAGGTTGTAGCTTTAACGCTGCTGCACAGGACAGGATGAATAAGGAGGGAGGCACTATTCAGCCTATTGGGCTTTTTCTCTCCAGTGCGCATGGCTCTCGTTTGAAATCATGATTGCAAACAGAATTGACAATGAAACAAGGCAAATGCACCCTCCCAGCTCCCAGCAAAATGGTGAAATAAAAAAAACGGCTGCCGGATTCCCCAGCCCTGCCCGAACGATCCTAACCCAACTTTCCCGTGTCAGATTAAACTAAAACCAGCAGTAACCGCGTTAAAGGCATCGTTTCCATCTGGCCCGGCAGAGGCAGCCAGATCGGGCATTTCTGCACAAGCGCGCCAGCCAGGCCCGGGAGAACTTTTTTTCTTTTATTTGCAATGCCTGCGACCCTGATGCTGGTCAAAAATGTATGACCTAAGCTCTTCAGAGTCGGGGGGAGAGGGGGGGATGCCCCTTGTGTCGTCGAAAGCCCATTAAAAACAAAAAAAGCCCGCACGAAGCGCGATAGATACCTTTTTGGGGTTTTTTGGTTGCCAAATCGAACGGCCACCCGAATTCAGCAGATTTTTCACTGGTCCCCTTCGCCAGACAATGAAATCAAAACGTCCGATCATCAATTCTAATCATGATCGTGACGTAGAGGCAGACAGGAGCCAATCAGAGGCCGAGATCAGGGCTGAGACATTCTGCAAGCGACTGAAAACCGAGCGCTCCGGTCCCGCCCACCCCTGACTTTGTGGGGAGACATGGAGGGTGAGAGGGAGGGAGGTCACTGCTAAAAGCAGCAGAGCTCTCCATTTCAGCTCGCTCCAGAGAAATAACACGTGTTAAAATGGGTTCGACCGGAAAAAAATAATAAAAAAAGAACGAGACCTGATCATCATGATCGTGATTTTTATTTCTGGGATTCAATAAGTGATTTTGTTTAATGGGGATTTACTCAGTGTCTGTAGACAGAACACTGTCTAGTCTGCTGGAGAAACATGCCTTACAACGATCACACCTGTCATTATTATTAACATATTGTTAGTTAAATAAATAAACTGATTAAAAACTAATTCAGGAAAACAGAGCAATACATACATGTACATACAGAGAAATATATATTATTGAGTTGACATATTAAGTATATATAGGACATTATAACCTTTCAGATGTCCAAAAAGTTTTTAACAACTTAAGAATCTTTGTCTGGCTTTCTGTCTGTCTTTCTTTCTTTCCTTAATTTTTTCTTTCTTTCTTTCTCTATGTATTTCTTTTTTTATTTCCATATTTCTTTTTTCTTTTTTCTTTCTTTCTTTCTTTCTTTATGTATTTGTTTTTTCCTTTCTTTCTTTCTATCTTTCTTTCTTTCTTTCTCTATGTATTTCTTTCATTCTTTCTCTATGTATTTCTTTCGTTCTTTCTCTATGTATTTCTTTCTTTCTTTCTTTCTTTTGCCTTTGTTCTGTTTCTTTTTTATCACAACTTGAGGACTCATTCGTGGATGCAGTGACACTCTGATGCTTTGAATTTCTGTAATTGAAACTAATCAAACGGTTGCACATAAATTAAAAGTGGTAAATCAGCACAGTTCCTGCCATCAGAAGCAAAATGAAAACACAGCAGTTGTGCTGATGTTATGTCTTCTATTCAAGTACAACCGTTAAACACATTTCAACCACAACCCCCTTTTTTGGTAGCTCAGCTAATATCGTGAATTATTATACAGTACAAACCACTCAAAATAAACACATCATTTTCCATTTTGTCCCTTTATAAAACACATGCACATCATAAATGCTTCACATTTACGACACGTTTAACTTCACAAAAACCCACGAATAACTTTTTTGTAATCCAGAATCAGACCTGACGGTGGTGCAGTTACACTGTATTCCCAGTGGGGGGCGCTGTTCCAGTTCTGAGCCGTACAGACTGGCCTGATTAAGAAGTGAGCTCTCTGTGTGGGTTTTACGTACCACAGTCATCCTAGGGGCTGCTCCCATTTTCACGCGTATGAATGTCGTTTGGTGGATTAATACAGACAACAGTAAAAAGACCATGTTTATCAACTGTAAAGATATGTAAAGGAAATGTACCTTTATAATAGATGTGAATATAATAGATGTTTTGTTTCACTATGTACTGTGTGTATATGGTAGAAATGACAATAAAACCTATTTGACTTGACTTGACTTGACTTGAACTGTTTGGTCAGTTGAATGGGTCTATGGGTCTAAGACATTTATTAGTCAACATCAGCTCTTCTGAACTGTTAGCCAAGTTCAAAATAAAGTCTTATAGATAATAGCTCAGTATATATATATATATAAATAATTCTCTCTGTCTCTCTGTCTCTGTCTCTCTCTCTTTCTCTTTCTCTCTCTCTCTCTCTGTCTCTCTGTCTCTCTCTCTCTCTCCTTTGCAGCAGGTGTTGATGGTTCTGTTTGGTTCTCCTCAGGTTCTGAAGAGAGAAGAGAACTCCTCACTGAAAATGTGT
>JBBPCZ010000034.1:19740149-19757925 GCA_037974445.1 Brycinus macrolepidotus
GCAGACAATAAAAACCCATGTAACCTGTGTTGAGACAGCACTCTCTTGTCAGCACGCTGAGAAGAGACCTGCTCTATTTGCCTGGCAAATATAATAAACCTAGGTTGATTTTAAGAACCTTTCTGATCTTGAGTCTTAAATCTGTGGAACACGATTTATTTTTCCACGACACAGTGCATGTCAGCCTTCAGGAACAGAGTTGGGAAACGCAGGTGTAGCCGATCATTGGGCATCATGTGTACCATGTGTGATGAAAAATCTGCTTAATTAGTGTTTCATTATGAATGTGTTTGAAAAGCATTGATGTTAATAGATGCATGTTCCCATTTGATGAAATGCACCTTTGTAGTCAGAATGACCTAGAAAGGCTCAAAGATAATGATACATCATAGGAACAGTTGGACCCTGTCAGTGCAGTCTTCTGTCTAACCGAGTGCTGGTCTGGGGTTTGAGCTGCCCCATCTGCCTCTCGTCATGTGTGACATGTGCCTCACTGAATTAGATAAGCGCCATATTTCCCCATATGTGGCTGTCCTGAGATGGATACATCATCTCATTTCTTTCATTTGTGGCACTGATGTTGAAAGGATTTAGTTTTATCTCCAGTTTGAGGTTGAGGACACATTAACAGTATCTGAGGGGAAGAACCCTTTTATAGTTTTATCATTTTAAAGTGTCTGTTTCTTTTCTTAGCTGGCTGCTGTAAGAGCTTTAGGCTGGCACTGCAATTTTTGGTCTGGATGCAAATATATTTATTTGTAATATAACCTGACCAAAATCTGACTGAACTCAATGCAACCTGACCCACAGTTCCAAAACTGGAATCTACGTCTACTACATCTACATGCGAACAAATCAAAACTGAGCACCACCAAACAGAGATAAAAAGTCACAATTCTTATGATAGTGCCTGTGAAGGTTTAGTGATCATGAATGAAATGTAAAAAAAATTAATAACCTTGTTTTCAGCTGGAATTCATTTCAAATTCCTTAATTTACATTCATATAAATTCAATAATCAATGCCTTCAAAAACAGTTGCAGTCTAGCTAAACTTCACATTGGCTAATGAATTGTTTTAATGTTGGTCCCACATAAAATGCTGACACTTACTTGTGGAGCAAAAAGACCAAACATGCTGTATTTTTCTCTAACGTTACTTTGTTGGTCACCTGTCTAAATAACAAAGCTTTTACTAAAAAGTCAGTAGCACAGAGGCAAATTTTGTAGCATACATAGGAGTCCACTATAAACATTTTTTAAATATAACAAAAACAAACCATACTGTTTCCATTATTCAGAAGTGACCCACTGTGGGTTGGGTTGAATCAGTAGATAAACTAATGCTAGAGCTGAAAGTTTAATCCTCTTATTAACTTCAAATTTACTAGCATCTTTTATCCTTGGGGTCAATTGGACCCCAGCAATTTACACACAGCAGTGGCGCTGTGGGATTCGATGCCACTGTACAAACAGGAAAAATATATGTAGAGCTACAAAAAATCATAGTGCACCTCAGGTAAAGCTGAGAAGTTTGAATGTGACTATGACTGTGTGTGTGTGTGAGTGCGTGTATGATTGTATTTGTGTGTGTATGCATGCATAGTCGAATATTTCCCAGGAAATATCAAATAGTATTGATGCTTGAAATGCCCATCTCTCTTACCAACCACTGCATATCGGACACATCCCACGAGACTTGCCATTTCTATGATGCTCTGATTGATAGTCAACTAGCCATCAATATTAGACCTTGTCAAGATCGCTCAAGATCGCTCAGGCCCTTATGGTTGCCCATTTGTCCTGCTTCAACATGTCAGCTTCAGGAACTCATGCTTCGCTTTCTGTCCAGTATATGCCACCCCTTGATAGGTGCCGCTGTAACAACATAATGTTATTTACTTCACCTGTCAGTGATTTTAATGTTTGTACAATAAGGCATAAGGATTTTTATGAATATTTTCATGAAAATTGCATGTTATAGTGACCTCAATATCATCCAAAACAACCAAAATGTTATATATTTTTTATACAGCTAAAACAGCCTGGGGTCAAAATGATCCCTGGAAACACAGAGGCGACTACAGTGTGTAAATTATCATGTTAAATTTATGTTGATTCTGTTGTTCCCATTAAATTAGGAAAAGCAATAGCACATGAAGCAAAACAATGATGTTAACCACTTATTTATTTAGAGACATTAAACATTGAATGGTGTCAAATTGACCCCCGTTAGAGAGGGGTAGTCATCATCTTCTATACAAGGTAAATTATTTTCTGCACAGTGGATGGTGTGGAAATGAGATATGTTGGCTTGTTGGCATCACATTGAGAATGAAGACATCTAGCTGTTCTAGTTAGCTTAGTCTGTGACTGAGTAAAGTAAAATAATATACAATAGTAAGACACCACTCTGAGTGAGAAGGGGCCTTTCACCTTACTATCCAGTTGTCAGGCTGAATTTGGAGTCATAACAAGTAACATGGAATTTTATACAGTGTCAACTTGTTTTCAGTGTCAGCTACTGACATTTACAGTTCTACATGTGAGGAATGGACCCTGCAAGAATCTTGTTAGACTGGATTAAAACCTATGTAAGGTAATAAAAGTAAGGAGATAAAATGAAATAAAGACACAATCTAAAGAAGGAATAAATGAAGGCCAAACCATGGGAGAGGAGAACACGAGATTTGCGCCTGACCCAATGTCTAAACCGGACATGAACAGTAAGGTTGCATAGGATTTGGACAAATATTTCCAGCTCCTAACTGTGGTATCATGTCTCTGCTTCTTTAGGTGGGATGGCAGCTGAAGAATCTTGTTAATGCGTTACGTGAGGACCCCAGTGGTGTCATTCTTACTCTGAAGAAGAGGCCGCAGAACACCTTGACCTCCACCCCTGCTCTGCTCAAGAATGTGCGTTGGAAGCCTCTCGCCCTCCAGGTAACCATTCTCTCCTTCCTAAAGCCCTGCTCCTGTTTATCCCAGTCAATGTTTGCAAAGGGTACAATCTTGTTGAACACCGCATTACGTTCTGTAGAGCCACCCTGCCTGAAAGTCATTTAAAGATATAGTGGAAAAATAACATAGATGGTAAGAGACTTTGTTACCCCTAAAACGTTAAACAATGATGGAATACAAAAAGTACAAGAAATGTATAGACTAGAGATACTGAATTTTGGGGAAAAAACCTTCTCAGGCTCCTTCTGAGATGTACTCTGAATGGATATATAAAGCTAAACATAAAGCTCTATAATAATACAATAATGCCATCAAGCTACCTATTACACAAACTGGGATAGCCTGGTTCATAGAAATAATAAATGTATGTTCAAATAGAAGCATGTTCTTTATGAAGGTGAATGCATTGTTCACCGGTTTCCCAGGCAGTTCATTTTGAATGAAGGTTCTCCACAGAAATAAAAATATAGTCTAGAGCTACACTTAATCCCTGTTTGGGAAACAGACTTCTTATGTCCAAAAGTATCCACACCAGTCCCTTTCTAATGAGTGGATTCAGCTACTGTAAGCTGCACCTATAGCTAACACAGATGTTCCATTTCACACTCCAGGTTGTATATTCTCTATATAAAAAAAGCATTTCCAATAGGATGAGATGCTCTGGAGCAGTTGCGTGTGAGCCTAAATTCACCTAGGCTAATGTCAAGCATTGGCTAGAGGGGTATAAAGCAACTCACAGTATATATGTTCCACAAAATCCAGAAAATTATGATGACTTTCAAAGGGGTCAAACACTTTTCCGAGCCACTGTCCAGATAGATAGATAGGTAGATAGATAGATAGATAGATAGATAGATAGACAGACAGATAGACAGATAGATAGATAGATAGATATTTAGAGAGAGGGAGAGAGAGAGAGAGAGACAGAGAGAGAAATGTAATTGGGTACTGTAGCAGAACAGAGGTTGAGGTTGATGTTGGAGGGGCCATATGACTAGAAGCCCATAGCTTGGGGAGCCCTGGATTGCATGGCTGCTATTTTTAGAAGTGCATTAGGCTAATTCATTTTCATGCAACATGCTTGCCTTGATGTCAGTGAGCTCCCCTTCCTGCTTTCTCTGCTCTCTCGCTCACTTATTTCATTTCTTCCACTAAAAATCCAAGAGTATATGGATTATTAAGTGCCCTTTGTTCAGGGCATTTACAATTCAATCTGTGCCTCCTCTCTACTGAGAGAATCCTTAGAGAGGCAGGCTGGCTGTGCAGTTTTGGCTTTCGGTGTAATGGCTTTCATTCAGGGTATAGGTGAAGAGTTTCCTGATCTCTGGATCAGCGATCTGACTACGAACGTTCACATTTTTCTCCACAGTATAAACAATGCTATGTGAGGACCGCTGTGACTACAGGTCTGCTTGTAGAATTCGGTTTCCAGTCTTTGGAAACTCATTTCCAAAAGCACTCAGGGTATTATGCATTTTTAAACAACAGCTTGCATGGAAGTGATAGAAGGCAGTGAAGTGCTCTGCCCTAGTTCTTACTTGGTTGTGCTGCATATGGATCCACTCTTTTGAAACACTGAATTTTATTCTCTTACATTTGTCTTTTGTACAGCCTGAATGTTTAGATCAAAAGGAAAATTCACATCAGAATTCTGTTTTTGTTTTGTTTAATTATGCCAGTGAGGAGGTAAGTGGATCTTTGGAAAAGAAAAATAACAGTGAGGTAATAAAGTGTACCTAAGTGAATCAAGGATAGAAAAGGAAAATAGCAAAAAAAAATAGCAATTTCAACTGGTTAAGTCTTAACTCTGGAGTTGTATATTTGATGTTGATATCTCCATCAGACTCTGTGCAGCACAGAGTTGCAGATGACATCTGTGGATGGTATATGCACCCTAATTCTGTACTATACACAGTAGAAACTAGTTTACCATGTTAGCAGCTTCCTTAGTAGCAGTTAATAAGGGGGCCTGTTGAGGCCTTGAGGAAGAGCATTATTTAGATGCTTAGGATGGCTTTTTTACAGGACTTCAAGGAATGTAGGATGTTTTCATCAGCGTCTCTGATGTCCCAGCCAGAATATGTAGGAAGCAGGTCACAGAACATTCTTAATCCTGATTTATATGGCACGGTACTACATGTTATTCCTATGTCAAGCATTCACTGACCTAGGAAGCATAGAAGGGTGGCCGTATATTTATGCTAGGTATTCTGGCTTTTAGAATCCACTGATCAGGGTGAGTTTAGAAAGCACCTGGACAATGAATCAGAAGCTGTGTGATCCGTGCTCTGTGCTCACACTTGAGAGCAGAATATTACTGCTGCAAAAATGCATCCCACTAATGAGATAGTGCCCTCTGATATTCTCTCCCATCTCATGTTTTATTTCCCATTTGGCTGAATGTAATTACAATAATGCATCATTTGCTCGAGTGACCGCACATCCTCCAGTCATATCTGGCACTCCTCTTATTGTGTGTTACTTTGTTTTCCTGATGAATAATTACTTACTCTAAATGTTTGCTATTTTGAGGTTACATGTACTGATGTTTATTATTTATAACATGCCTTCTTGTAAGTAGTGCCTTCTAGATGGCAAACAGGTCTTCATTCAACAGAGCAATTGTAATTTTCACATCTAATTGGAACTCCCGGTAATTATTGACTAAAGCTGATGCTGTAGTGCATCTAAAGCATCTGCTACGTTAATAGGTGCGCCTGGATGATAGGTGGAAGGAGTTCTAGTTGTGTGTTAGTGTACACTATGTCAAAACAACTTGATAACATCTGAAAAAAAAGTTTAAAACTGATCTATTTACTGAATCACTAACATGCTCAGTGTGGAGGACTGTTGAAGGAGGACTGTAGATGCACATGCAGGGGGAAAGTTTATTAATAAACATCAAACACTGAAAATCTATTACAACACACTACGCAAGGGTCACGGTTGATCGACAATAGGATCAAAGACATAGGAGTATTTATACTGACATAGGAATGGGGATCACCTGGGTGAGGAGGGCTAATAAACACACACAGGTGACTACACTAATCAGTGGGACAGGACAAGGGCGGAGCTGGGAAGCCAAACACGACAGGCTGGGCAGCCGTCGGCAGAGGGACCAGGAGGCCGGGTGGCCAACAGCTGGGCACCAGGAAATGGGCGAAGAACAAGGAGGGGTTGGTGTACAACCAGGAGATGGGGACACTGGTAGCATAGCATAGAACCAGGAAATGAGGGCACCGACTTGGGGCTCTCAAATGCGACTGTGGGTGCTAGCAACACCGAGCAGCTCTCCAGAGCGATAGGTGGTGCCAGTGACTAGCCACTCTCTGGTTTACCAGGGGGTGCTGGTGTCATGGAGTCATGAAGCTGGGGAGCCAACACAGAAGTGCTCTCCGGAGCACTTCTCTTGGTCAATGTAACTAATAGAACTCTTACCCATGATCAAATCACCATAACATACTGCCTCTTTCGGCTATTTATGTATTCTAGTTGCATGTAGTTCACAGCAAGCAGCATTAAATATACTCAAAGTTTGGAGTGTTACAACAGTGTGTTCTTTTTGGTTTCATTTGTTTGATCCATAAATGCACTTCCAGTGACCACACTGGAAGTTTGAAAGCAGCAGTGGTGCAGAAACTGAACAGTTCCTGCTTTTGACATAAAATGCCCTTCATATTGAGGAAAAACACTCTTATATTGAGGAAAAACAAAACTAAAAAGACTGATCTATATCCTCATTATCCACTGATTATCCACAGTCCCTGCTTAATCATCATGACCAATAGTAAGTATCCCCCCAACAGTAATGTCCCCCCAATTTGAAGTTGGGAGTGAAGCAATGGAATTGAGTTCTCCGGAGTAATAAAGCTCCATGCAGTTCTTTTGGATTGAGTTAGAGTGCTGTTTGGGATCCAGAACTAATCATCCAACACCGGAACAGAGTCAAATCCTCATGACAATGTGTAATATCCTGCCCTGCATTGCCCTGTCTCTGTCCATTTTTCCTCTTTGTTAACTTCCATGTGTTTCTGACCATGTGCTTTTGTTGTTGTTTGTGTTTCTTGTCTCCTCCCTAATCCCATCTTCTTGTTAATGTTCTCACCTGTGTATAGTATGCTACCCCTTTTGTCCCAGGTTTTTCTGGTCTTGTCTTGTGTATGAGTAGCTTTTTTGTTTCAGTGTGCTGGTCTTATGTCAAGTCATGTGAGTGTCTATCCTATGTTGTACATACCTTGTTATTTTATATTGTCTTATTTTAAAAAAAAATACAGACATTTGCTTCACATGGCTGACACAATGTTCTTACATCAACCTTTCCAGGCTGTTCCAAGAGAGTAGATGCTGTTACAGCAGCAAATGGGGGACAAAGTATCTATTAATTCTCTCAATTTTAGAGGAAACACAGGATAAACAGGTGTCTACAAACTTTTGGACATAATACAGTTTATCAGGTACTGCTGCTGTGTTAGAAATTACTCCCTCCATAGCCCCCTCCCTTTTTTACTTTTACTTTCTTCTCTCTTTCTATCTCTCTCTCCCTCAGCTGCACTGTGTAATCTTACTGTCAGGGCCCACTACACCCCATCAGAGCTATGCAGCTCGTGAAGACAGCCAGCCAGTCACTATAATTAGTAAATTACTATTTTCACTGAGCCAGAGTCATAATTCGGTAGAGCAGTCAGCCCTTCCTCTTCCCCAGTCTGTTCTTCCATTCAGTACGATAGTAGTGCTGGATTTACTGCTCTAGGAACAGGCTGAAATGACTCCAGCCTGCTCCTTTAATCAGGATACCCCTGCTCCGACAAGTGTTTGTGAATCTAATTCTCTTTACAAAAAAATATTTTCTCTTGAGCATTTAAATACTCACACTCTACATGAAGTGTGCAAAAGCACATGGAACCTTGTGGGTTAATAGAAACACACTCATTAGCATGACACTGCTCTAGCATGAATCACTTGAAGGATGTGTCATTTTGAATGCAAACTCTCACTCTAATTTAAGCAGTGTGGTTGTGAAAAGCAAGCAGAACTACTGGATGAATTAAACTGTATGTTTAGTTCACAATAAGCAGTAGCAAAACCTTGCAGGGCATCCAGATTATGAAGAGTAAGAGGAGCTGTCATGGGAACAGACATCCTGCACTGTCATGTCATTATGAGTAAAACTGTTAAAAGGCCCAAAACTGAGCAGACTGTTTGTAGACCATCTGTGTGGGTGCAATCACACTTTGAGTAATAAGAAAACTGAACAAAAACAACCTAAAAAAAGCGCTCAAGTAAAAGCTATTACCTAAAATTGACCTACACTGCTTAAAAGATGAACAGGGACATTAAACATGAAAAATCTTTAAGGCTTCATTTGAATCCCTGAGGGGTAGAACACACACACACACACACACACACACACACACACACACACACACACAGAAGACAGCAAGATCAAGAGAAAAATTTGTTCTGGGTGTTCGCCTGTCATTTTGCCTCATGCAGTAAACAAAGCTTTCATTAGTTCTGCTGCTGCCTGAAACGGTTCACTGATTGGGAAACACTAGGGGTTGCTCTCCCTACCTTGGCTACCGCTGAAGACATTTCATGCACATTATTCAGTTGCCAAGGATGTGCGTGGTTGCTAAGGCTGCAGGAGTTTCTCCTTACCTCCACTCGTCACATTGGAGAGGAATTCCAAGGTTAGCCTCTTTCACTGAGTGAAGCATTACACGCCATTCATTAGAATGGAAATGAAGCTACATCATACTATTTTTGGCAACAAAAATTGGCAGGCCAGAACACAGCAAGGAGCTTCAATGATAGTGTCCAACTGTGGGGTTAACCTGCCTGGAGATTTTATTGATCAGTCCAGGCAGACTTACAGCATTTCTATTTTAATGTCATTTAATACAAATAGATAATGCATGCTTGATCAGAGAATAGCTCTATAAAGACAAGTGTGTGTGTCTTCATCTCTGAGGGTGCTCCTGTCCTTTATCTCAGCATGCCTGTGCAAGTGGTGTTTTCCTGTCAATGCCACACTCCTCATGCCTGTCAGTCGTAGGGGGGGTTCACTGCTACTGTACTGTCTTTAAAAAATACTTCATCTTGGCCATGGGTTTGTTCGAATCACATTAAAAAATGGTCATATGACAAGTAATTTTACAAGTATGTTTGACCACTCTCTCTCTTATTTTCTATACCTGCAGCCCATCCCCACCAGTCCTAACGGTGACCCTACCACACCAACTAGCACCATGGGCATGTCTTCCAAGATAGACGGATCAAATATGCAGGATGTTTTCATCCTGTCTCCAGTCTCGGGTCTCTATGGTACCAGGCAAGTCATTCTGGCAAACCAATTCGACTCTTAAGGCAACATCCAAGCAAGTAGGGCCATAAAAATATTGTTTTTGAGGGAACAAAGCTTCTGTAATCTTACGCTCGAAAAGCAACGCTCAAAAATACCGCAGCTGAAATGTCAGATGTCCCCTCCTAAAATGCTGTTGTGTGTTCTTTATTAACACCAGAGATGAGATGGGCATCATGTCTTGTGATGACATCAGCAAGTACAGCATGAGCAAGTCCAGTTCCAAGTGCTCAGAATCACTCAGCTACTATCTTGACCAAGAGAGTGGCAAGTATTACTCACTAATGGAGGGTGAAGGCATCCCAACTGGACCAGAGTATGACAGAGGTCGGTCCACAGGGGTACGTAGGAGAGACAAGACACCAACTCATGGTAAGACCTGCTTTTTTTTTTTATGTGTTATGCCCATCTCTTTCCATGTCTTTGTGCTAAGCTACCATCAAGTAAAATGTCTCCCTAAGTCACAGACAGTGCTTATTCCAACTCAGACAAGTCTGCCCTCCAGCTCTGCTGTAGAGTTGTACTACGCTGCAGAAGCTGTTCCTTACTTGAACCATGGCAACCTTACAAAGTTCGCAATATGTGACTTACTATAAAAGGATTCTAATTGCTAAAAATGACATTGTTGCAATAATAAAAAAAAATGCTTTTATCCTGCATCCTTTTGGTAGATCCACATCATAGCAGGATCAGCTGTCCAAATGTGCTTTGTAAATATTAAGACTGAAATACGGAATTATGTCAAAAACTGTAAAAAAAAAAAAAAGTAATCAAATTCCATGGTGATTTTATGTACCGACAATCGACAGCACACTCAGTGCTTAATGTCTTAATCTATTTTAAGGTAATGACATTGAAATGATGATATTCACTCAGTAGGGTATGGCTTGTCCAGATGGTTGATGGCAAAAAAGAGCATGATTTATTTGACAGTGGAATGAAGTCTGTCTCCTTTGCTTTCCTCCCCACCTTGCATGTGCCTGCATCCGTCTCCCGAGTGCATTTATTGCTATAGCCTGCAAAGCATCCGAGGGAGTGCTGTGCCTGGATGAGTTTTGCTTTCATGTCACTGACAGTAGAAGAGAGAGAAATTTGTTCCTATACTAGCAAATCTTCTGAGAGACTTTATGAAACAGGCCCAGATCTCATCTACACCTCATTCCTGCACTAATGCACCAAGCTTGGCTGGGCTTAAGAACCTCCATTATGGCTTTAGCACAAGCAGTGATGACCAACTGTCTGCCACTAGCAGGTCTCATTTACTGTCTAGGGAAGTGTAACCTTTGGCCAAGGTCTGACAATGATAAAAAAAAGAGCCCTAATGTCCCCCACCTCCTTTCCTTTTCTTGTTTGTTCTTCCTCTCCCCTCACAATGAAAACCACCATTCCTGAGCACAATTCTCACACCTTCACGCCCTCAACCCTCTAAAGCACACACTGTAACCCCCAACCCCAACCCCCCTCAACCCTCTCCCAGTTGACATGCTCATTGGACTTCTTTCCAGGTGATCTCAGGCCCGTGTCCATGCCCCCGGAGTACAACTGGATGGCTGAAAGCAAGGAGCCCATTATGTACAAGAGGGGCAGCCGAGGTGGGTTCTCAAATAGACAGCACCCACCTCTACTGCTCTGGTGGCCACAGACATCCTGTAGTACCCTGATTCTCTCTTGCACACAACAGACAATCCAAGTCCCGCTCCACCAAAACAAAAAGAAACATTCAGGTGTAAATAAGATTTTAGTTGGATACCTCCAGTAAGGCATTGCTCTTTCTGTTTAGTCGGCCATACTGCTTTGCCTCATTTGCACTTGAGAGCATTGGTTGAATGACTGTCATCTTCCTTTCTCTTTTGGGTGTAATGAAAAAACTAAAATGAGCCATGGGTTGCTTCTGAATAACAGGGGCAAGATATGGCATCTATTATTGGAGAGAGAATACAACAAAAGATGAAATCATTTGTTGCAGTGCTATTTTTAGCAACAAGACATTAAAATGCTTATGTTTTCTGATTTTGAGTTCACGGTAGTATTGACTAAGTGGCAAAATACTGGTAAAGAGCCATGCAAAGGATATTTTTTAGTAAACTTGACACTAAGAGCTTTCCCTCATCCAAACCTTATCAAATGTTAACGAAATACAATAACAAACATGCTGCGCTCTTTCATGTTGTCAGAAGTCATTTCTCACGATCCGCACCCGCCAAAAAGAAAAAAAAATATGCACAGTAGTAGTAACACCATATGCTAGCATCAGAGATTGCATCAAACCAATCAATAACATTCTGGTTCAGAGCTAATTTCCAAGTTCATTGAGTTCAAGATCTAATTTAAGACAGTATATTCAGTGGCACATTTGCATAATTCAAGTCAGTGTCGCATTGGATATTTCGCAGGTTCATTTCGAGATTGCCAGACAATAATGGAGATTTACCGTCTGGGCTGAATATCTGTCATTCTCCAATGTTTCAAACATTTTTTCATCATCATTCATCATCTTTGCTTTTAGACAACTACAGAGTCAGTGCTGATTTTGCTGTTTGGATCATGCCAGCATCAGTGCCAGGAGGCTGGTTTGAGGATGATCAAAGATGTGCTGTCCTTGAGAGCGATAAAAGTGTGGTATAGAGGTGGAATAAACAGAAGATGCTAGAGCCTTTCGAACCTCTAGGCTAAATCTTCATTGCCTTTATCTCAATCCCTGTTCTCTTTCCTTCACTCAAAGAGCTTGTTCTTGAAAACATCAGCTCTCTTCCTGCCCTGCATATGCTTCAGTACTTTAGGTTCCTCTGTACAATACTATGCAAAAGTGGCCAACCTTACATGTATTTAATTTCCAGTCAAATAACCAACCAAGTACAAGTGAATCATTTTTCAGCATCAGGAAAACAGCAGAAAATATATTGATCAGAAAAGGCCACAGAAGCCTCTTCAAGAAAATATGATATCAAATTCTTCAGTATATAGCTTCCTTTTGCCTTGCCATTCATTTTGGAAGACTTGCTTTCTTCTTTCTGCAGATATCTGCAGGGATATTTTTCCATGCTTCTTGTAAACACCTCCAGGGTTCAGTCTCCGAAGTTATTATTACTGAATATATTTTAGACTCAGCAGTCAGTAAAACCGTACTCCACATTTCAGATGTCCAAATGTAAAGGTTTTGTCTATTTTCTTTCGTTAGTAACAGCTACACATTCATTCAGATCCATAGCATTGAAGTGGAACAAGTGATAGAAACACATGGATTATTTCAGATCTGAAGCAAAAGTGGAGCTTAATTCTCTACTTTACTGCCCACTTTCAAAGATGTAGGTTTATCTGATGGTTTTGGTGGCCACCAGGTCTTGTAAGGTTGTCCCATTCTCACTGGGGGATTTAGGTATGGCCGACATGGGCATACCTGCATAAAAAATTCAGAATGGTGACATTTGAACAAAGTTTTCAATGAAATCATGTCACTGTGCGGTTCCATGTTGTTGGAGTGGACGCTCTGATTATAGTTTGTGAGCATGGCAGGCTCCTGCCTGGGAAGGTCTCCCACTCAGAAGTACGAAATTTAAATGCAGAGGGTGGGCTTTGTTTATGTTATGTTTATTTCATAGGAGAAATAAAGATGTAGGTCTTTTTCAGGACTGAATGTGTGTCTTTTGCGGGAATAACATAATGTGAGAGACACTTTTTGCTGGGAGGACATAGCTGTAACTCTTTGTTTTAAGATAGAAAAGATGGAAAAGTTGAAGTGGCAGCAGGGTGCACAAAATAGTGGATAAATTAGGATTTTTATACTTACTTTTTCACACCTTTTTTTATGTTCTTTTAAACGTATATGTTTTCCTACTTTTTTTCTTTACACACAATTTGATAACATGTACTTAATGACTGTTTTGTCTAGGAGTAAAAGAAAGTGTGGCCACTGACTTTTGCACAGTACTGTAAATCTTTTTTCTCAGTCACCTCTGAAACAGTTTGAGGTGACAAGACTCCCTTGTACCTCGTCCAATTTCCTTTTGTGCTATCAGAAGTAGAAAAGTCATTAGTGATGTAACCTCTTATTAGTTCCATATTAAAATTTGGGTAGTTCTTCAGAATAGCAGTTTAAGTGGAAAAAGTAGAAACCAGTGCAGTGTTTCCTAATATAATTCTCTGGGCTTACAGACATAGCACATTTTTTCTATGTTCTAGATCTCAGCCTGCTTTAGCACAGTGGTTCTCAACCTGGTTTTGCACTCCTGCTATAACATACCCACTTCAGCTCAGAAGTAGTTTGTTAATGAGGTGATTAGTTGAATCAGGGGTGCTGCAAGGAAGCACACCTCATCTCATTCTCATTGATGGGAATTCCTCCAGTTAGCTCCTCTTGCTCCCTCTTCCTCCACAGTGCAACTGCATCTGCATCCAGCCATCAGTTCTCTGTGGGAGCATTTTTCAGACATCATGTGAATAATACTAATGCTAGTAGCCGCTGGTAGGCTTATGTGGGTGACTGTGCCAGGTCCATGAATGAGCTGGACTGCTAGGCAAGTTGTGTCACCTCTTAAAGAGGCCAAAACCCAGTTAAAGAGTAAAAACTTTCAAGGCATTTATCAAGTACATCCATATTTTATGTTTCTAGCTTGTATAGTGTACATTTTATACTTTATTGTTGGTATAGTTTTTATTCTATTCTATTGTTTTTTTCATTTTCGCTGCTCTTACCTTTGTACTGTCCACTTTCTGCTGTGACAATGCAAATTTCCCACTTGTGGGACTAATAAAGGTTTATCTTATCTTATCTTATCTTAAGTAACATTCAAAGCAAAGGCCGAATAATTGGAAACAATCCAGTCTAGTCCAGATGCAATTCAGTCAAATCCAAATGCAATGTGAAGTTCCGTGACTGTCATCTTTTTGAAATCGAGGCAGAACAGACTTTTTTTTTTTCCTTAAAGATGCATTCATTCATGGCCAAGGGGGCAAACAAAGTTGTTGCCTAGTAATACAGGTCGGTCAAGTCGGAAAGGTCACACAGAAGTGTAATAACTCTCAAGAAAATAAACTGGAGTGTTGGAGGGGTTAGAATCTAGTCTAGTCATTCTCTTTCATGCAAAATACCAACAAAAAAGGTGCCTATTCCTTCTAACCTTAGATTCAGACACGTCTCTCCTTCGCTACATGAGTGATGACAAGATCCTGGTCATCCAGGAGGAACCGGATGCACCTAGGGAATGCAAGCGGGATACCAGTCGCCGCTCCCGCAAGAAGGGCAAGAATCCGAGCAGCCCCAGCTTTCCCATCAGCCCCTCTCTTCTGGCTTCCACTGTGCGACTGGATGCAGCGGCACCTCCTGACAGCCTGCCCTTCCCACTGCCCGAGAACAACACTGTGCCACTTTACCACGTGAGTAACGTGACACTCCTGTCTGTCCTCAGCCGCTCTGTGCCGCAGCTTTAAATAGGGGAATTAATCATATCAGTGACATTTCACTGAAGCTCTCATAATAACCTGAGTCAGGCAACCCAAGTCAATGTACTGGAAATGAGTAGGAAAGCTCTATTTTAAAGCCATAGATGAATAGAGAGTTATGATGGATGGCTGTGTTTGAGCAGGTTTGTTGGAGGACTTTTGGGAAAGGTCAGACAGGAGAAACAGGAGTCCCAGTCCATTTGGTTTCCCCTTGCTCCCTTCACATGGACTCAGAAGTCTGCTCTGTTGTTGTCCTGCATTGTTTGTGACCCACAAATGCCCATGTCTGCTGGGGTTAGTGCAAGTCCAGCCTGCAAGAGTGCCTAAAGCATCTGTGCCCATCTGTTCCTCAGTGCTGCGCTTCCACCCCTCCAAAATGCTCTGCTCAAAACATTACAGTGTGTTCTCGGGTAGACCACCACCACAACAGGAGCCACATAACCTGGAGAGTTTAGTCTTTTATGATGCCACACTTTTAGTCGCACATCTCAAGTTGTCAGTCAGGTGTAAATGACATAGCCACTCTCACACAGTCACACTCTCCTTCAGAGTCTTGCAGGAGAGAAGGAGAGATGTGACAGGAATAGTTGAGGGCTCTGTACTCAGAGGCCTGGTGTCAGCAGACAGACAGGCCCTGCGAGATCCACAATGTGAGAAAGAAAGTGAGACAGAAGGGGGGGCGGGGAGAGAGAGAGAGAGAGAGAGAGAGAGAGAAGAGAAAAGCTAAGTGCATGGCACTCAGGACATTGCACTCAGGGCCTAAGAGTAAGAAGTCATTTGTCAGTAATGAAAGTTGTGTCAGGACACAGAAGCCCAGGACCAAATATACTCTGTTATTATGATGAGGTTTGAATTGGGGTCTCGCTGTGACGGATGCGCCTTAGGAAGTCCCAGCTGGTGGCAAAGCAGGCAAGCAGATGAGAAAGTGGTATGGACACTAATTCACATCTCTGTTCCCGCTTTTGAGTTCTGCAAGTTTGATAAAGAGTAATTGAGCCACAGTGATTGTCTTGCCGGTCAAGAGGAGGCAAACGAAGCATTTGTATTCTTCAGCGTATGCCCAGCAGAGGTTCTTACCTTTTCTTCTTCCCTCTAATACTTAGAGTTAGGGAAGCACTGCATTGTTTACCACTTACCAGATCTACACTTGCAAGTAAAAGATGTCTCACCGAACAGAATAGCAGATTGACAATGACCTATTCTTTCCCCTTTGCAGCAACAGAGAGTTGGTGACACACTGCGAGCAGAACCAGAGAGGTAAGAATTGGCTTGCTGACATGTTGACGACTTAACTTCCATAATAATCATCTTGGAGAGCATTAAACCATTTGTAATGTGTGCAGGTATCCAGGATCTGGAATGGAAATACAAGGAGTAACATCCATGAGGAAAGTAGGTCTTCAGTGTTTTGGAAACCATTGTTTTTTGGGGTATTCTCTATTTATTGGATGGTAACATTTTTTAAGCTGCAAGCATCTAACCCTCTGAAATTTCTTTATTAAATATTAACTGCTCCTTTGGGTGCGTATCTGTCCTATATCACTTGTCTGAATTTTCTGGCTTAACCTCAAAAACCAAGACCCCATGCCAGCAGCAATCTGGTTTCATTCAGCTTAAATAAGAAATGCTAAATTGGCAAGCAGACTTTGAGAGCTTTATAATGGGACACAAAAGGTTTGTTTTGAAATTGCATGATTAAAAACGGAAACCTTCCAACAAGATGCCTATTTTTTCTCTCACTCTCTCTTTTTTCCCCCAGTCATTCCACTATACATCATTAAGAACAAAAACCAAAAAGAGAACTAAAGGTATGTTGCAAATTAAACTGCATCAAAGACGAGAGAAGCTGTCATTTTGGCCATGTTCACACTGCACAATTCATGATAATTTTATGTCACTCTATATCAAAATTCTGTGCTGCCGGGATTGAATAAATACATGTAAGACTTCTTTGATGGAGGTAATCAGAGGAGGGACAGTGAGATGTTCGTATTTGGGCTAACACTTCTGTACAAGTAAAACTTTAGGGATCCCATCACAATCAGTCTCTGATTGAAAGCATATCGAAACAAATGGCCAAATGGACCAAAAAAGGACAGAACAAGAGAAAAGTTATCCGCATCCACACACACCTCCGTACAGAAATGTCAGCCATTGCTCCAAAGAAAGCCATAATTAAAATGTGGCCCTCCTAATTACCATTAGCACAAAAATGTGTGGCTTTCACTGCACATCAACATAAATGAAACTGTAAATTACATCAGTATGCTGTTGATATTGGCTGCATTTAAAAACTAGTGCGAACAGCCAAACCAAAAAATCGGATCAGAGCAATAAATCCGAGTTGAGCACTAAAACTTGCAGTGTGAATGTAGTCTTCTCGCCACTTCTAACATCAATTCAGCAATAACGTTTGCTCAAAAGTTTTACTTTTGAAATGTTCGTAAAAGGCTAAGAATGTTATCGTTGAATCGTTGTATGTTAGGTTCCTTGACCGGTGGCAGCCGCAGGAAAATCTCCTGTAAGGATCTAGGCCATGGAGACTGTGAAGGCTGGTTATGGAAGAAGAAAGACGCCAAAGGGTACTTCACTCAAAAGTGGAAGAAATATTGGTTCATTTTGAAGGATTCTTCTCTCTACTGGTACACCAACCAAAATGTAAGCCCAAGTTCTTGCATTCACTCTTTACAAATATTGGTCTAACACAGTGTTTAAAGGGAAAGAAAATGCAAGTTAAGTTTGATGTACTGTGCAGTCATGTAAACTGTGCAAACACAAAGGTTTCTATTAAAGCCTGTTGTTTCATTTCACAGTTTACCTTTAACTCCCCTGTTCACACAGTCTTTTGATTCAAATCTTTCATTCATATCCACACACACATACACATTAGGTATGTAATAAAAATAATAATAAACAACAACAACAGTAATAATAATATGATGATGATGACGATGACGATGGTGATGGTAACTTGGTTAAAAGCAGATGTTGATTTAAGTCTAGCTTTACAGGT
>JBBPCZ010000034.1:19765876-19781539 GCA_037974445.1 Brycinus macrolepidotus
TAATAACTGTACAATTTAAGAAAAAATACTCTACTTGCAGCTGATACTGGTCTTCACAGGTTTTATCACAATAGCACCACAGAGAAAAGAGGACAACTATAAGCTAAGTTCTTTGAGAAAAGAGTAACTAAAACAATGGTGGGGAAAAAAAAAACTTCATGGTAAAAAAGGGTATTGATGCACAGAAATATAGATATTTTATTAGCAGGAGTGGTTCAATAACATAATGGATAACAACACTGCACATACAAGAGACCATGGTTCAGTTCTCCCTCCCTTATTACTGCTACACAAGTGCTGACAAAAGTATTGGGACACCTGAGCATTACACCAACAGGGACTTTAATGACACTGCAATAAAACACATAGACTTTAATATGGAGTTGGTCCCCCCTTTGCAGCTATAACAGCTTCCGCTCATCTTGGAAGGCTTTCCACAAGATTTTGGAGTTTTTCTGTGGGAATTTGTGCCCATTCGTTCTGTCAGGTACTGATGTTGGACGAGAAGGCCTGGCTCACAATCTCTGTTCCAGTTCATCCTAAAGGTTTTGGATGGGGTTGAGGTCAGGGCTCTGTGTGGGTCAGGCAAGTTCTTCCACACCGAACTCATCCAGCCATGTCAGTTATGCTGGACTAGAAAAGGGCCTTCCCCGAAAACTGTGTCCACAAAGTTGGAAGCATGGCGTTGTCCAAAATGTCTTGGTATGCTGAAGCATTAAGATTACCCTTCACTGGAAGTAAGGGGACTAGCCCAAACCCTGAAAAACAGATGTGTCCCAGTACTTTTGTCCATATAGTGTATATCAATTAAAGTCCTTGGGACAGATTATTAACACTACATTTATCTATAATCACATCAGCTAAACATGTGATTGTACATTCTTTTAAATGTTGCTTCTTTTAAATGATACAAATTTTAAATGCAAAGAATGCATAGATTTGTATCTAATTTGATACTTTAACTGTATAAATCACAATACCACAATTTCTCAATAGAACTGTAACGTAACTGTGATAGTATTGTATTGTAAGGCCTGTTGTGATTCTGACCTCTGGCTACTTTCCCTGTCTTTTCAGTTGATTTTCTCCAGTACTTGGCCTACTAGGTTCCACTGGGCCTTGTAAATGCTTGTTATCCGGCAAAGCAGGTGCAACAAAGGTTGACAGAAGGAGCAGGCCAAGATGCAAATGGATAGGCAAAGGAATTTTGTTAGCAGCTAGTCAACACATCAATTTTGGGGCGACTGGTACTGGTGGTCTAGTGGTTAGGGCATTGCCCCTGCAATCAGAAGGTTGTGGGTTTGAGTCCCAACACGGTTAGTGTCATCACTGAGGTACCCTTGAACAAGGTACCGTCCCCACACACTGCTACCCGGGTGCCCCTCATTGGTGGCAGCCCCCTGCTTCACTTGGTGAATGAGTTAAATGCAGAGGAAGAGTTTCACATTGTTCACACATTGTGTGCTGTGCTGTGTTGTGTTCACACATGACTATAAGGGGTCACTTTACTTTAATATCCAGGAGTGTAGGGATGAACCCATTAAGTTTTGAGATCCATTGTGTGATTTTCTCATCCTTTAATCCCTTAAATAATGTTTGGTAAAAAAACAGTAAAAATGATATAGCATTAAATAATATGTACATATCATATTGACATACTATACTGTTACATTTATATAGACCTATTTTGACCTAGGTTTAGGTCCTTTAATCATAGAGTATATGGGAGTATATGGGGAAATGGTGTGTGTTCACAGTATGCAGACTGATGCACATACTGGATTGGGGTGCTTGTAAAGGCACAGTATAATTGAGCAACTGTATTAGTTTGGAAGATTTGCACTTTACTTAGGTGTTATTGAAATCGATTATTATCATTTCGATCTTCAAAAGAACCAGTTTAAAAGACTAGATTTTTCTCTTGCCGTCAGTTGAGTTTTCAAGCACTTGAATTAACTATTTCTAGCAAACTGCCCAATGCTATGCTAACAGGTTCATGTACGTTTTTTTGGTTGTTGAAACATGTACTTTTTACTTTTATATACTTTTATTTGCTACACACTTCAACTTTTAATTAAGTAGGATTTAGACACAGTTCTCATATACTTTAACATCCCTTTCCCTTAAGGATTATTTCTTTTTTTTTCCCCCACCAGTGCTGTATACCCACCTATCCAAACACCACTACATCACTGCCCCAAACTAAATGCTTTGCTTCAAATATGTGATCTGAAATGACATTTTTGAGGAATAGAGGGGTACAGTAAGTTAGAGCTCACCTCTTATGTCCCCTTCAGATGGATGAACAGGCTGGGGCTGGCAGCTATTGGTTACACACCTGACGACAAAGTGCCACGGCCGGATGAGGGTAAGGCCAGAATTAGATGCTCACGCCCTTGAGACATGAGACTGTTCTAGTTGAGCTTGTTCTTTGTGAGTGCAAGTGCGAGTCACTATTAAAAGCTGCTTTCTCTTTTAGATTACTGGAGTGAAAGCGATCAAGATGATATTGATGGCTCCATGACCTTGAAGCAGGAGGGACCTTCTTCACATTGTGACACCTATCATCGTACTCCCTCGGTATATTTTACCAAAACAAATTTACACAGGGGTGCAATTATACGTTCATTTTTTGGTTAAATACATTCCGTTTTGATAATGCTCTGCTATGTACAAGCTCAGTAAAAAAATATTCAATTTAAATGACTAAGGACTTCCATCTGTTTAGCGAGTGAGATTCTAAGCTTGAGTAAAATATCAAAGGCCATGAGTTTCAACTCCAATGCCTATTAATTAGCTGAAGTACCTCGTACAGTACAGTACCTGTCTTGTGTAGTAACAACTGCAGTGGAACATTTAAACAGTAGATGGCATCATTTCTGATCCTGAAACATTCCTCATGCAGAACTGGAACAGAGTCAGGGTCAAGTCCTGGAAAAAAATTAGCCTTCCACCTACAGAAGGTACATTACTTTTCCGATACTGAGACAGAAACACTGAGTCAAAGGCATAGGTTTGATTTTGGCACTGTTTGGGACATAAAAGCGGACCACAGGGGCCCCCTGGAGCCCCCTGGAGCCCCCTGGAGCCTGAGGCTTTTTGCATTTCTGATAGACTTCTGACGTCTTTCTGTCAATACGTTCTTGAGACAACAATTTTGATTAGGTAAACCAACAGCATTGCCGATTACCTTTCTGTGCTTTATGATAGAATATCTAAACTAACAAACAACAGTATTCAGGAATTGAAAACAGGGCTGCATAATATATTGCCTGTTAGTCATCATCGCAGTACCTGCAATATGCAAATAAGCCTTTAACCAATCACACTGTAACCCATCACAAGATGCTTTTAACCAAGTTTTTTTAAAGGGGCCACATTCTACACTTTCCTTTTATTTAACTTTTTCCACCATGTTTGTGTGGGTTTGTGTACCAAAAATATAATTCATAAATCATTCTTACACAAACATTTTCCAGCGTATGCCCATAATTACAGGCTGATTTTGTTACTGGGCCTTTAAGACTGATATATGTAAATGATCTCTTCTCTGATTGGTTGCCCTGTATTGTATCTTATTCAAAAGGCAGCGTGGGGCTAAACTTCTATAGGTTGAATAAGAAGAGTGTTGGTTTTGTGACATCACAAAAGCTATGATTTGAAAACAAGCTGTTTTTGCAGCTTACTTTCCACAAATGGACATTTATGTACACGTACATTTTAAAACTTCAACAATATTTAGACGCCTTTGATATGGGCCCTTTAATATATTGAAAGGCAGTACATAGGTGGTATGTAGCCGTATAATTGAAAAAATGTGCCTATTCAAAGCTCTCATTTCAAATACACATTAATGAACCACTGTTGTACAGTACATCATCAGCCTAGTATTTGTCACAACACTGAATCTCGCAAAACAAAGAAAAAAAATTCACAAGAAAAAGTGATTTACACTTACGCTTGTTGTAAAGTAGCTCCTCATGTCCACCCTTCTTTTTTTTTCGCTGTCGTCCTGACTGAGCATATCATCACAGTAGCCTAACTGTTAAACACTAAGGTTTAGGTTGCCATCCATCCTGCACTGAAAAAAAATGCACTGTACCTTATTGAATCAATCAAGTCAGCCCTATTAGCGATATCAGGAGGCAGGATTCAAAGTAGAGAACAAGAGCCTTTGTGAACCACAAAAATTAACTAGCAAGTAACAGACAACAGTTGTTATATGTAAAGAATATGTAAAAAAATAAAAATAAAAACACAGAATATTGGCAGTTTGGCACACTATCATTTAAGATTCTACTCTCAAAAATGAATGTGCTGGTCTGATTGGTGAAAAACAGGCCAAGTGCTTTACTAACAGAACAGAATCACATTTAAATCACAATACTGTTAAAAAAAATCACAATAAAATAGTTTCCCCAAATCATCCAGCCCTACCCATTTTACAGACTGTGTAAAATTAGACTTTTAAAAATAAGGAAAGTGCAATTGTATTCTACAATTTAGCCAGCTGCTTGTTTTCAAGATAACATTGGGCTATATGTGCCTGTTGTTATCATGTGACCTACTTTACATCACTGTATGTTATTTTATGTTACAAGTAGTTCTGAGATTATTTAACACTATAAGTTGAATTCAGAGTGTTAGCTGAGGGAAATCAGTAATCTCTGTGGGGCTGGGACCCTTTAGGGCCTGAGGTTGACACCCCTGTTCTAAAATACTAATTTTTCATGTGGTGTCACCCTTCTGCCCTTGTTCTCCTACACTCCCCTGGATGTCCTACACACTTTATCCTGCCTTTCCTTCCTACTCTCCTCTCCTCTCTTGCCCTGTTGTTGCTGCCCTCTTGCACTCAGGTTCACAAGCTGCACTGCTCTGATTCTCTGGCCACTCCACTGGCCGCTCCACTGCCTCGCTCGCAGAGCTCTGTGAACCTGATGCGCTCCACTCCCTCCCCTCTTCTCCCACAGGTCAACTCATCCAGTCCCTTCCCTGAGCCCAAGCATGGGCGCCACTTCTCCAGCGAGTCCACCTACTCCCACTCCTCAGCTGAAGACTCCAGGGGTGGAGAGGGTGGAGGCGGGGGCTCAAGCAGCACCCACTCATCAGGATGCCGCTCCAGCCACCGGGAGCGCCGCTCTTGGCAGGACCTGATCGAGACACCTCTGACCAGCTCTGGCCTGCATTTCCTGCAGACTGTTCCAACGGAGGGTGAACATGGCTATGATGGTGGACATGGAGGGCGCATGGTCCTGTCCCCAGAACGCAGGCGACAGGCCACTCTGCCCGTGCGAAGGCATCACGTGGACCGTGATGGGCCTTTTCCACTGGTGGGCAGTGAGGAAAGAGGACACAAAGTCCACCACAGAGCGCACAAGCAGCGTAGTCAGAGTCTGCCACGCAATCGAGAGGTGAGGGCCAGGAGCCTCCTGCAGGGTCACGGGGAGGAGAAGAGCGAAGACGAGGAGGCGTTGCCTGATAGGCATGAAGAGGACAGCAAAGAGGGTGAGCAATGAGTCAAACTATAGCACTGGTTTTCAAACTGTTGCCAAATGAAGTGCATTAGGATCAGAATATCTGCACCGCTACATTCTGTCCTGTTACATTCATGAAATTGTAGCTGACATTTGCCATTTCTTGTTCCTTACCCTGCTTCCTAGCTGGCAATACGTAGTAGCTCCTAACTGACAACAGACACATATTGAGCACAGATAAACTAATATTTCTCTAAAGATGTAATAGCACCAAGTCAAAAGTTAGAACTTTTGTTTCTGTAAGAACCATGAGGTGTCTCAACAAATGTACTTTCTTTCATTTACATGTACCTGCCTTAGTCCTACAAATGCATCCAAATAAATCCTGTTAATTGTGATGTAAACATATGATTGTAAAGGTTATAACTCTGGAAGGTAACTGCGATCAGCATAAAGAATTGCAATCAGACAATCATATAATAATTGTGACAGGCATAAGCACTGCTGCTTCTTGCACAGTGATGCACTCAAAGTCATTAAGTTTGTCTTATTTTGCTTCATAAAATATTTGGTGGGTCATGGGACTAACAGTATTTTATGTGAGTTTAGGAACCCCAGACCTAAAGCAAGAGTCGAAATTGAATTTACAGGAAAAAAAGTTTACAGATTTTTTTCTAGTTGCTCCAAAATACCCAAATATATGTTTGCTGTCAGAAGTTTAAAGGCTACAGGCTTCAATATTGTTTCTATGCAGCATTCTTTTGTCAATTTTACAGGTAACAGTATGTCATAAAGTCTAAAAAGCTTTTGATATTTCCCAAGACCTTGACATGGTTTGAAGCAAACACATGATGACTTCCAGGCATCCAGTTAGCATGGTGGTGAGGTATAAGCTTCCATTACCTTTATGCTCCAGTAACCTTATACTTCCAGTGCAAAACTTAGAAAGCAAACTTGTCTATTCCTTTTATACAGACATGTGATGGGTATATCCTCCTGAGACCCAATAATTCATTTTTGGGTACTGTAGTACACATTGGCTTTTGGCTTAAATCTCTCAAACTATACATGCCACTTTGCTAAGACCTGTTGTGTGTTGGAGAGGACAACTGTAGCTTTAAGATGATGTCACATGTGTGGGGGTCTGTGCAATTTGTTTTTTACATGAAAAAATCTAAATCAAATACTTTTTTCTTCTTGGGTCTCAGGAGGCTATAGTCATATGTCAACAGAGTATTGCAGTAGAATTACCTGGGGGACTACTGCATCATATAGCTTAGTATTTTTCATAACTAACATAACTTCTACACTAACGTTTCCTCATAAAACCATAAAAGCTCATGTCACTGGAGTATGAAAAGTCCAAGACAGAATCCCAAACTCAGAATGGCTGCTATAGTCAACTCTGAATGTATCTATATTCATAGTGGAGGACTGTTATATCTACCCCGAAAGTACTTAAAGCAGTTTCTTCCAGGATCAATAAAGTTTTCTGGTTCTGATTAAAAAGTTAAAATAACTAAAACACAACACTACTCTGTAATATTTGAAACCAGTGTTTCTTAAAACCAGCTCCTGAGATCCCATCGCAGACCAGTTTTATGTTTTCGCTGTACTTCATCTCAAACAGCGAGTGAAATGGATCAGTTGAGAACCCTGCTGATTGTCTTAAGGCTAATTCACATGAAAAGTCTTTCAGAAGCAAAACTCATAAAATACTACAATGTTTTGATGAACTACTGTACTCTACTAATGGTGTCTCAAGGCTACTGTGGTGATGATGGCATTTTACTTGACATCGAAGGGGGAATAACTTGTGACTGTGATTTTGTGGCAATAAACAGATTATTGTTGCTTTCGCTTCACTTACACCATGCTTACTTATTCCATCTGCTGTAAGCTCACAGTTGTGAATGTCTTCACAGTTTGCTAGAGGTTTGACGCTGGTATATTAAGGTCCTTGAGGATTGGAGCTGAATATGAAACCCTGTGGAGAGTGGAACTCTACGTTGATTTTTTTTGTGTGTTTCTTGTGTCCAGCAGGCGAGAGGTATGATGGAAAGGAAGTCGATGGACTGGAGGAGCTCTATCACACTCTAGAACAGGCCAACCTCTCTGCCTTTGGAGACGTACGGCTCACCACGAAGCAGGAGCTGCGTCGTTCCTTCCTCAAGCGCTGCAGTGACCCCATCATGAATGACAAACTGCACCATGTCCGAATCCTCAACAGCACACTAAAGGTGGGTCAACTTTCTTACTCACTGATGATTGTTGAATCACCATCTAAATCATATAAGCCTTATGATAGCATATCAGAGCATTTTTGCACCATTTTAATTTACAAATCGGATGTGTTATGACCACAACTTATTTACAAAAGAGCCTAAACATGCAGATTATGGGATGTATATGTGGTAAAATTCTTAATTTGCTTCCTTCTGCATATAGTGCCTTGCAAGAGTATTCCTCCCTCTTGGTGTTTGTCCTGTTTTGTCGCATTCCAACCTGGAATTAAAATGAATTTTTGGGGGTTGGCACCATTTGATTTACCCAACATGCCTGTCACTTTGAAGATGCAATAGATGTTTAATTGTGACACAAACAATAAGAAAGACAATAAAAAAAACAGAAATCTTGAGTGTGCATAGGTATTCACCCCAGAGCCACCTTTTGTTGCAATTACAGCTGCAAGTCTCTTGGGGTATGTCTCGTTTAGCTTAATACATCTAGCCATTGGGATTTTTGCCCATTCCTCATGGCAAAACTGCTCCAACTCCTTCAGGTTAGATGGGTTGTGTTGGTGTATAGCAATCTTCAAGTCATGCCACAGATTCTCAGTTGGTTTGAGGTCTGGGCCTTGACTAGGCCATTCCAAGACATTTAAATGTTTCCCTTTAAACAACTCCAGTGTAGCTTTAGCAGTACGTTTAGGGTCAGAATCCATTTTAATTCCAGGTTGTAATGTGACAAAACTGGACAATACTTTTGTAAGGCACTGTATGCAGTTGAGGAAAGACCATGCAAAACAGAGAAAAATGAGGGTCTCAAAAATGTCTTGTTGACAGATAGCAGACACAGCTGTGAGACAGAGGCGTAAGTCTCTAATGTGTACTGAAACAACATTTACCAACAGAATAACACTGTTAAATGTCTCAAAACTCGCTGTACATATGTGAGAGGAGAATTTGCAGCTCTAGAATGAAAGCACAATCCATGTTATCATTTCAACAACTCATAGCTAGGGTTGTAAAACACCAATGCAGAATGTCTTAGTGGGAAAGCACTTAAATTGTTATGAAAGCATATAACAACTTTCATTTTCTGTGTGCTCTCAGGCTTGTTGAGGAACTGTGCCTTTCAAACCTTGAGCTCACGAGCTGTGTGCAGATAGCACGAAAAGTTCTGTATTTGGTAAATTGATTATAAAATGTAGGCGTGGTGTGAGCACATATTCACATCACATCAAGTCACATTTTGTGCTTGACATCTAGCCCTCAGTCTTTTGATGTAAAAGCTTGAGTATTTGATATAGGAGCTCAGAGTGAACTTTCTGCACATAGATTTAGTGTAGACTAGACTCACAGTCAGTTCAGAACCTTAGGTTGACTTTTTGACAACGCCTAAGATATGGCTAATGTTGGTGCAGCATAACAAGTGAGATGTCCAAAGACATCTTGCTAACGTATATTTCCTATCTGTTTCAGGCTAAGGAGAACGAGCTGGCCATCATCAATCAGCTGCTGGAGGACCCGGGCCTAACCTCAAAAAAGTTCCGTGAGTGGAAACAGTGGCACCACGAGCTTTTTCTGGACATTTGCGAATTTAGCTCAGGCAACAACGGGGCCGCTGATCTCTCCCCACTGGCAGCTCCTCTCATGACGCACACGCACTCCTTCATCGAGACCCACGTGTGAGACAAAAGCCCAAATGGAGTCTGGATGCACTCCACTGCTGCCTCAGTTCTTTTTTCCATCCCTCTCTGCTTCCTCCTTTCCTGCCATGACCCCGAACCAACTCACCAACCAACCACTGTAACGTGTGTAAATACGGCCAAGAGGGCAAGCAGAAGCGAGGCTCGATATAAATACTTTGATGAGCGACAGCAGCCCTTGCTGGGTGCCTACTGCATGCAAGAGAAAGCTTTTTTTCCTTCAGTTGAATGGCCTAAACTAGAAAGTTCTGAGGAGAGTTCTTTTTACTACCTTACTGGTTTTGATGACTTATTTTTAGATTAGCTTTTCCTTTTGCTATCTCTGGTCAGGTTGCAGTGTGTTACTGGAGGAAAAGTAGCAGCAATACAGAGGGGACCGTTTCCACCACAACACTGTACTTTCATATTAAACTTTGCACCCATGATGCTCTGATAACTCTGTTCTCTTCATACTATCCTTACTGCTGATTAAGACTATTAGAAATGCAAATCAGAGAGTGAAGAGATTGTTGCGATCATGGCATGCATAACAAGGAGTGATCTAAGCATCAGTCTTTCCAGACTTTTCACTGGAATTAATTCCATGAAGGAGAAAGGGTACATCATGGAGGCAACACCTTATAATAGAAATAAAGACCTTCATGTTTGCTTAGAAGTAGCCACTGTTTTAAACTGTGAACTATTCTCGTGAATGCAATCTTTCGATTCTGTTTGTACAGAATCACCTAAGACATTTTTTTTTTCTAGAAAAGCATAGAAAACTAAGCTCCCCGGACAAAAAAAAGAAAAAAAAATTGTCACATGCGTCATTTCTTACTTACGCATCCCCGTTGCGGGACAGGGCTAATCCTGTCAGGTAAAGATTACACCAGTCTTAAGATTCCTGTCCAGTTTAGCCCACTCTTCCACTAACTTTGTGCTTCATTTCTAACACAACAAAGGCTCCACATTCTGAGATAGCAAGTGTAGGGGGCATAGATCCAAATCTGTGTGTGACTGGTTCAACACACATCGGACACTTTGACTGAACAACAAAATCACCAGACCTCAACCCCAGTTGGTGAAACACACAAACTCTGGCTGAAATGTACACACTGTATGTGTAAGAACAGGCTAAAATGGACAGGAACTACCTCAAGAGACTGCTGTTATCCTTGCCAGACAGAGCTGATGCTGTTATTAAGGCAGGGGGACACGTAACCAAGTATTACAAAAGAATCAATGCATGCGGCAAATTTTTTTTGTCCACTGAGTTTATATAAAACTAGGTATATACATAATTACAGTACATTGCTTGAATGGTTAATTGTTGCTTAAAGGTAGATGGAAAATCCCATCCTGGAATTAGACGGATTGACTTTTCTGGAGTTCATGGACTATTCCAGCTGCTATCACTTATTTGCTTTGTTTGTTTGGTATGGGTTTGTCATTTCAGTCAGATGTTGTGCTGCAGTTATACATATAAGCATTTACAAGCACATTATAAGGAGGGTGGGAAATTATGCATAGATGTAAAGATGCACTACAAAGAATGCACTTTCTGTCACTGCATCACAGGGTCAAACTTGACAGCTAAGAAATCAGACAGACATTGAGAGAAGTGTACAGTCTAGCTGGTACTAGAAGTATTTCTAGAGATTAATCAGTTAAAATCAGACACGCCATGGATTTACATACCACATGAGATCTCTTACTGTTTTTGTCAAGGTATCCTAATAACACTATGAAGCAGTCAAACCGAGCTTACTGAGAAGTATGTCGTATAAAAATAACAAGAAACAGATACAAATCTGAGAGAACACATCTGCCAGTTAATGGCTATATTATTGAGAATGGCGGTCGTTTAGAAGTCTTACAAAGCATGTGTTTGAAACTGACCTATAAAGGAAAATAATTTTTAATTGTCTTCTGGTTGTGTGGAAATAGATTTTACTCGTTGCCGGTGGACGGGATCGTTTACAAAGAGCACAAAAGAGTTTTATCACTCACCGAGTGCTGAATTCAGCAGGAATCGCCAGTGTTGAACCAATACATGTGTGCTGAAATATAATCATTGTCCAAGCTGATGTTTTACCAGCCAAAATGACAAGTACAGAGACTACACAAATCATTTCTCAGACGCCAAGCAGTGTTCACAGGTTTACAATGACTGTGGGTGGAACCGAGCGTTATATAAACCAAAATATGTACATATCTCCACATACATTGCAACAATGTAAATGGCATAACTACTCTGCTGTACACATGGCCTTGTTTTACTGTTTTATGAATCTTACTGGTTTAGGAAACACTGCAGACTTTGGTCTGACGTAGCAGCACATGCAGCATCACAATGTGAATTGTACATTTTCGTTTTCTTCCTCAAAATTTAACCTGAGAAGGCCAAGGACTCATATCTTTACTTTGTACTTCATCACGGCTCCAATCAGTATGGTTTTCTTTGTTCTTACATTACACCATTATAGTTAAAGCAAACAGTGTTGGAGAAAATGGTAATCAAGATCACATCTAAACAAAGAGAATCGCAGTGACTGTAATGAAACAGTAGGAATGGGGAGGAGGAAACATACTGACTGTAGCTTTAAAACAGTGTGTTTTCACTGTGAGATGCCAAAGTGACTGCGTTGTTACAAGCCTTTAAACAGCAAAATCCTTGACCAAGGGGGAACTGTATTAGTAACAGGCCACAAATAAGTATACCCCATAAAGCAAGACCACATCATTCTTTTCAATTGTTTTTTTTTGTTGTTGTTGTTGTTTTGTTTTGTTTTTTCCATTGCTTTGCATTGACTAGCACTGACTACAAATTAGCATTTTTGTTTCTGTTCCACATAAATTCACATTTAATACTTTTTAATATGATACTGGTTTAGAGGATCTGTTATTCCTTTCTTTTACGCTGTATTTATTCATTGGTCAATCTTCTAAGATCAGTCAGATGGGACTCCACTGTGTGTTTTTAAAGGAGTGTACTCCTCATAGTACATTGCACAGGTGTGTAAGATGTAAGTTGCACTGCGACATTAAAAAAGGAACATATTGCTCTTTTTCAAGGATATTACTACTAGCCAACTGTTATTCTGTACATTATATTATGAAGAGAGGATATTAAAAGAGCAAATTACATTTATTCTTCCTAAAGTAGCCTTTTTGTTTCATATATACAAATATATATTAACAGAAATTCAGATTGTAAACTTCAGTTGTAACTTTGACTTCAATAAAATAAATTCACTGCACTATGAAACTTGGACTTGGACTTCATGTTTTAAAATGAACTTGTAACCATCAGTTGAAAAGTCGCACAGATGTGGGCTGGACAAAATAATTATATGTATTACTCTTGTTATAAATTACACCATGAAATGTCTGAGCATGTTGTAATACTGTCAGAACTTACAACTGTATGTTTCTTTAGAAAGAGAGGAAAAGGGCATTTGGCGGATGCCCTCATCCAATCATTAGTTACAGGGATAGCCCCCCTGGAGTAACTGATGGTTAAGTGTCTTGCTCAAGGACACAATGGTAGAAAGTGGGGGTTTGAACCTGCAACTTTGTGGTCATTGGGTTCTCAAGCAAGAGTTTTACTCACTAGGCTACTACCACTGTTAGCATCATTAGTTATCTTTAAATGGACATAACTGCAGAATAGCATATGAAACACCTAATAGTAATCTATGTATTCATAGTTTTTTATAGTATCTTTTAAAGTGTGGTAGCACTGTTACATAAGTGCAGACAGGGCAAAATACACAGAGCGCAAAGATAGCGAAAGAAAGTGCAAGAAAAACACGAGCAACAAAACAACAGGACAAGACAACATTTAGTGCAGCTGACAAATGCTGCTACAGTACAAGTTTGAATGAACACAGTACTATGATGTGACATTTGTCATTCTAGAGAAACCCAGCGACTTAGAAGTGTTCTGAAGACTTCTGAATGAAATTCTGATCACTTTTTTGAAAATTCCCTTACAATTCCTTACACCTTCTACACCACTAAGGGGCACCAAATCACTTTGATTGAAGCAGAACAGAATATAGGAGTGTGCAGTACACTGTAGTGCAGAGGTGTACAAATTGCCAGCACGGCTGCAGGTTTTCATACAGTCCAACAAGATGGGAGCTCACATGATCGAACGTTTAAAGACAGACAGACTGATTGAATAAGCTGAATCAGCTGACCTTTGGACTGAAAACGTGCAGCCACACCAGGCCCTTGCGGATAACTTTGGAGACCCCTGCTGTAATGCGAGGCAAACTATACAACGGATGGTTTCAAAACTGCAAGTGAAAACTCATTTTCTGTGAAAACTTGTGTCATCTCATTGATATGTAATGTCAATATGTTCAGCTGAACACCAGCACCTGCACTTCTACAGATGCATGATGGAGAGTATACTAACCAGCTTCATAATGACCATCCCATCGATGACGACCTCAAGGTATTTCAGCAGGTGGAGAAAACAGCTCAGTTTATTTTTGACGCTTTTCCCTTTCCAGTCTTCCCGTTCCAATCCAAACACATCCAACCATGTCTTTATGGATCTTGCTTTGTGCACTGGGGCACAGTCATGCTGGAATAGAAAACGGTTTTCCACAAAGTTGGAAGCAGGGCGTGGTCCAGAATGTCTTGGTATGCTAAAGCATTAAGATTGCCCTTCACTGGAAGTAAGGAGCCTAGCCCAAACCCTGAAAAACAGGTGTGTCCCAATACTTTTGTCCATATAGTGTACATGATCTTCAGAAGCACATTCATGTATCTGGATTTTTCTACTCAGAGGGACATAGAACAAAGAGCAGCTAAAGACACAAAAGATTCAAAGAACACAGAGCACATGGTAAATAACAATCAGATGCACGTATAAAGTGCAGACAGATGGCACTGCACTAGCAGAACACATCAGACTCAGAAACAGTTTCACACCATGAATCACTTACTGAATTGCTTCATGGAATGTGAACTGTGAAACTTCTATCTGCTGTAACTTTCCTTCTATCTCTTTTACCAGCAGCATAAGTACAACTCTTTTCCACACTAAGACACTCACAGGAGGAGATTGGAATTCCATCGCTGCCCTTAGGTTGCTTATTTGGTTTTGACATAGAAATTTTAACGTAAAACTTCACTCTCACTCCAGGCATCATTTAGTTTAGTTTATTTATATTACCAGGGACCATGTGCAAATACGTTAATTTCGAATGAGAAAAGATGCCCTTCACCAGATTTAGCAAAACAGTTCATTTCCATCTGCAGTCACAGAAACTACAAACTATCACACTAAAAAGTACGTAAAAATTAGTACCCACCAGTTAGAAATGTATTCAGTAATGTAGCATGTAAAGTACAGAAGGGCTTGCTTTGGAACAAAGGTCTAAGTGTTGGCGTTTTAGGCCTGGTTTTTGACAATGGAACACCAAATGAAAATACACTATGTGGATAAAAGTATTGGTTTACACCTGTTTTTCAGGGTTTGGGCTAGGCTACCTGCTTCCAGTGACGGTGCAATCTTAATGCTTCAGCATACCAAGACATTTTGTACAACGCCATGCTTCCAACTTTGTGGACACAGTTCAGTGTGGAAGAACTTGACTGACCCGCTAAGAGCCCTGACCTCCACCCCATCCAACACCTTTGGGATGAATTGGAACGAAGATTGCGAGCCAGGTCTTCTTGTCCAACATCAGTGCCTGAGCTCATAAATGTTCTACAGAATGAGTGGGCACAAATTCCCACAGAAACTCCAAAATCTTGTGGGAAGCTTTTCAAGAAGAGTGGAAGCTGTTATAGCTGCAAAGCGGGGTTCAACTCCATATTAAAGTCTTATTATCATTGATATTATTCAATATTTCTCACAGTCCAGAAGTGAATAGTTATATATTTTAAGTATGAAAGCAGTAAAAAATTAGAATTAGAAACATGAAAAATGTATTTGAATTAAATGTCATTAAAGTCCCTATTCATGTAATGGTCAGGCGTCCCAATACTTTTGTCCATATAGTGTACTAAAAAGAGGGAAAAAGTAAGTAATATTTAATATTACCCAAAAGTAATAACATTGAATAACATGAAATATGTATATATATTTGCATAAATATATATACATAAATATGTATAAATACAAAAATATGTATAAATATATATATACATCAATGATTTATCAACAGTAACGAATACTACACAATGATGATGATGATGATGATGATGATGATTATTATTATTATTATTATTATTATTATTATTATTATTATTATTATT
>JBBPCZ010000034.1:19782415-19792519 GCA_037974445.1 Brycinus macrolepidotus
GGTGCTCCTTGAAGAGGTGGGTCTTCAGACGACGCTTGAAGACAGCGAGGGACTCCGCAGATCTGATTGCAAGAGGGTGTTCGTTCCACCACTGGGGGGCCAAGACTGAGAAGAGTCTTGATGCATATCACTATTTATGTCAATATTACTCATTTACTACTTATCTCTATTAGGAGCAATAACATACTCCCAACCGCCATTTGTGTTACTAGTAATTCACTTAACTGTAAGTTATTTATCTATAGTAATAATACCCCAGCATTTGTGAAAATAGCATAAATGTATTTCATAGTATTTTCATGAGTATTTTCAGCAGAGTTTTTCAGAGCAGTTTTCTCCAGGATCAGTACAGTTTTCTGATTCTGATTCTGATTTTGAAACAGACCAGTGCTAAGGCAAATAACATGGCAATATACTTGATTCATGCATATCAGACAAAACCTACATTTAGTTTTCAAAAAATGAGTGGCTCAAGAAATGGAGTAGACTACTTCTAGTTTTAATACTTTTTTGACCAGAAACCTTTTAGCTGTTTGACTTTTTGTTTATGTCAAATATATGATATAAACACATTTTTAAAGAGCAAAACACTGCAAGAAACAGAACATAACTCTGTTCCAACACTGTTTAATGAAGAGATTAGCACAAGTTTAACCTCTTGACCCCACTGTCACAAGGCATTTAAAGAGTCAGACACCACTTTTTTGTTTGTGGTACTGTCATAGCAGCTCTATTAGCACTAGTTAGACTGTAGCCCCCTCAGGGTCAACTACCCTGACTCCCCTTTGCATTCTCTCTCTTTCTCTCTGTTTCTCTTTCTCGCTCTCTCCAAGATTTATCTTCCCATAGTTTAGCTGGAGGGGAGTTGTCTGACCATGGGTCAGAGATGTGAAATCAGCAGCAAAAAAACAAACATCCTCACTTATCGCCAAATAAAAGAAAAAACAGAGCACAATTATATAAGCAGAGTGTGACCCAGGGACCTCTGCTTTCCCATGTCTCCAGAGCTGGATAACCAAGGAGGCTTTAGTGGATGGTTGAGACGCACTGCCATTCTACCCGTAGCTCCCTAGCCCACTGCTCCGTGACCCGCTACTATTTCTGTCACTTCCGCTCGTGCGTGAACATTTCTCCGAAAATCCTTTCAATGAAATCTCTTTTATCAGTAGTGCTTTGATCGACATGTAGTTCTAAAAGATGCTGTGGTAATGTTACAAAGACAAAACTGTTGAAATAAACCCTGCAGAGTGAAACTTCACATGAACATAATTCAACTGCACCAGGCTTCCTTAATCCTGCTCCTGGCGACCCACAGCACTGCACATATTTCCTACCCCAACATATCTGATCCAGCTCAGTTGGGGCTTCGTTGATTAGCCCAGTCAGGTGAGTTAAATCAAGGACGACTTAAACCATGCAGTGCTGTTGACTAACCTACACATGCAACTCCTTCAGCATAAAAGACACTTCTTTACTCTCATAATTATATGTCTTACGTATTAGCTTTGTAGTAATAAATATATACTGTGCAGTAGTTGTCTGACAAAAATCATTAAGATTAATAACTAAATAATAAGCCTTGGAGGTGTTTTATCTTGGACTAAGCTGATATGTTATTGGTAATTCAAGAGTTCAGTGTAATACAGTATTCACCTTACTCCAGAAGTAGTCAATCAGTCAAGTTTGGTTTAGGCTACTGGATGGCACAACTGTCTAAGCATTTGTCTTAATATTTGGAGGTCAGGGATTTGATCCCTGGTGATGCTACGGTTAGGAGTTCAAGACAGCAGAAGTAACTTTGCCAAACTCTTTGGGTGTTTAGGATAACTCAGCACAATAACCAACCCACTGATGTAACAAAATTGGTGGTTAGCATTCTCCTTCAAGTGTGTTGACCCTCCCAGTGTTGGCTGTATATTGGGTAATTTGGGGAGTTCTAGCTAGTGGGTGGACTTGGACATGCCGAGATTGTGGAGAAAATTGTGGGGGCTGTACAAGAGCCTTTTTCTGACGGTGTTTATGGCATTGTATAGAAACATATTAGAACTGTCAAATGAGTAATGTAATGAATTGTGATTAATTACAGTGTTTTGTGTAGTTAGTTATGGTTAATCACATTTGTCTTGTTTATTCACATTTGATTATTTCAATAAAGAAATAAAATAATTTTCACATGATTTCCACAGAGTGAACACAATTTTCAATTTTGTATGTTCCAAACAATGAGTGTACTGTTTATGTCATGATATGTCAATGGATACAACTGCTCTGCGATTGTAATCCCTTGCTCTTATGCTAGTATATACAACTCATGGATTTGTGGATTTTGTTGATTCACCAGTACTCCTCTACAAGCACTGTCCAGCGTAATCTCCTAGATTACTGAAATGGTTGATATTATCATGCATTATGCTATCTTGTAAATGATACTTTGGACTCAATGTAGTTTTGCAATGATTAAATTTACCATTGCAGTGGTTGGAAATACCTTTATCAAGAGAGTCAAAATGGAACTTATTTAAATGCTGTATTTGAGTCTCTCAGTCATAGCAACAATGCATAAGCAGCAGAGCTTCAGCCTGCACTACTATAGATGGTTCAAATGGTCAAACTAGAAAAATACATTAACAACATTTAAACTGTGGCAATAATCATTTGATTTGTTAATTTTGACTAAAAATATATATAAGTATGATCAAACTAAAAATCAGCATCTACTAAAGTGTTTTTTGTCATGAATTTAATGAATTTTACAGTGTTAGAAATCATATAAGCAAGTCTATTTGAGATATTTTTACTTAGTTTGATGTCAGTTTGTGATGATTTAGGCATGCATTGGGGTCTCTGAATTTTTGTGTACAGTGATGTATGGAGTTATTGCTGCATTTACACCTACATTCAGTCTGTACTATTGAGCTGGCATTCAAGCATTAATAGTTTCCCTTTAAGTGTAAATGAAAGGCATCAGCATGGAACTGACTGCCATTAGTACTGAACACTTGTCTGAACATTGCTGTAGAGGACACATACAAAATCAAGGTGACTAAATCAATGACTCTAAACATTCAGAACCGATCCTGTCCAGCTTTCACTATTAAGCTGAAATGATCAGGTATGTTTCTGTTAAGCCTGCAGCTAATAAAAATGCAGCCTTTGTTGTCTTTGTTTTACACAAGAAGGCCTTTATGTGCCGTCAGACTCATTAATGTCAGTTTCAGGTTAGTAAATAAAAGCTGTGCCCTGTGTGACCTTGCTGTCTGTAGGATAAGCTCACTTTTATGCAGCACATAACAAATACAGGCAGTCTTGAAGTGACATGGTCATGATGCCCTTGCACAAAAAGACAGTAAATGTGTTTGTCTGGCTTCTTTACTTCAATAAACAAAGAGCATTGGTATCTATGATAAGAAACACCTAGACAAAGTCTTAGATGTAAATGGAAAAAGAAGCCTTTGATTTGATTGAAATTCTTGCGAATGGCTTTCTGTTATCATTCATCATTAGTTCCAGTGGGTCACGAGATCTGGAAGCAACATCGGATCTTATGTCATATACGCGCTGCTTTTAAATCCAACAACCTGAAATACCAAATATAATTTATTTAGATGCATTTGATTAAGCGACTTTCATACTGCACCATTCTCTCTGAGAAGATACACATCTCTTCTTATGCTCTCAATCGGTTTGTTTTTGTAAATGCTCTGAAATTATACAGTGCATAGGTCCGAACCAGCTTTATCTGTGCTTTCACTCATTATGTATCAAAGTCTTGGTACTGTAACTAGACCCTTAGAGGTAAACATGGACTTCATTAAATTTCCAAAGAGGTCTTAATGAAAACCACTGGAGGGAATCTGCTCTCCCTAGCCTGGATGAGTTCACTTCCCCTGCGGTTGTGCAACACTTTCACAATTTGAACCAGAAGGGGAGGAAAAAGTTCCACTGTAATTGAGCCGACCAATGGCCCATCTCCAAAAGTTCAGTACACAATATCAAATCTAAGGTTTCTTAACTCAGCCAGGTTGGTGTGTTAGTTCTGCTCGATTAGACAAAAAGCACTGCAGTTTGTCATGCTATCGGATGCTTGGACTCCCGCAAGCTGCAGTAAGCCTCCACTCAAGAAGAAAGGACCCTGACATGTTGATTTGTTTTTAGTCCACTTCTCCGTCTTACACAGAACGGTACAGATGTTTTTCCTGCAGAAAAAGAAACAGGGCAAATCAACACTTTTCTCGTCCGTAGGTGCCTCTGGCATGCGTCAAGCTGTGCGCTCAGCATGGTGAATTCCTTGTGGGGGAGTGCAAGGCTATAAAACTCAACAAGGGGCTTCTGGTGTCCTCACACTACTCCAGAACTCGAGGACTGCAAGGTAATTTGTTTGTATTTTTGGTGCTCAGAACTACAGAAACAGCAAAGCATTAGTTTTGATAGTATATACAATGCAGTATTTTTGTCTCACAATTTGAGCAGTTAAAGATTTTGAGCATGTATACCTTTATACAGCTGAACAAATAGAATATTTTGGTATTTCACATTTCATTGGTGATAAACGTTCAGCATTTTTGCATTATAGGTTCTTGGGATTATTTTGACTTTCTGCTTTGTAATTGATTGCTCTTGCATGCTGGAATAACTTGTCATCGAAGCAGGCAATTTTCTAGCAATACTGAAAAGAGCACAATAAAAAAACATCTAGCATTAAAGCTACTTTTAAGATGTATGTTTCTTTTTTGCATGAGAAGGTCTCAGCACACTAGTTTGTCTACAATTTTCCTTTGTTTTCTTGACTGTCTAGAAAGAACATCAAAAGCCTGTGAAGAGTGTGCAGTCAAACTTCCACCATGACTGGATTGCTTCATTTCAACAAATCACTGGACAATATATCACTTGAGGAATATGAGCTGCATTCACCTTGCCAGATGAGCATTCCAGTCCAACATCAGAATATTGTAATCCCAGCCATCTACAGCATCATTTTTACCTTGGGTGTTATTGGAAACGGGCTCGTGGTGTTTGTCCTTTGTCAGGCGTCTAGCCATAAGACAGTGGCCAACACTTACATTCTCAACCTTGCTATGTCTGACCTGCTCTTCCTCCTCAGCCTTCCTTTCTGGGCGGTCTACTACTCTTTTGATTATGACTGGATCTTTGGCCAGCTAATGTGCAAGTTATGTGGGGGTCTGCTCACCCTCAATTTGTATGCCAGCATCTTCTTCATCACCTGTATGAGTATAGACCGCTACATGGCCATTGTCCATCCACTTAAGTCCCAAAGATGCAGGAACCTATGCAGAGCTCGAGTTGTTAGTTGCTTAGTCTGGTTTGGCGCAGGACTAGCCGCCGTCCCCACCATGTTGTTCCGAGACACTCTTCATATTGGCAATGTGACCGCATGTGTGATACAATTTCATAGCCCCAGCTGGTTTGTAGGCTTGGCTTTGATGAAAAACATCCTGGGCTTCCTGTTCCCTTTCGCCATCATCACTAGCTGCTATTGCAGCATAGGGAGACATCTTTTAATGGCTTCTGGCCTGGACAAGAACACCAGCAACCTGGACAGAGTCCTCAAAATGGTGGGTGCTGTGGTCCTGGCCTTCTTCTTCTGCTGGTTCCCCTTCCACACACTCACCTTCTTGGATGTGCTGGTCAGCCTCAAGGTTCTGGATGCCTGCAAGGTGGGACAGACCATCAGCCTTGGGTTACCCTTCACTATCTGCCTGGGCTTCTCCAACAGCGCCATCAACCCCTTCCTTTATTGCTTTGTGGGCAACCACTTTCGCAAACAGCTAGGAGGCCTTACTCAAACTTATTCCTTTAATGTGTCTCAGAAACGAGGCTCCTTCAGCACCAGACTCAGCTCTTTTTCTAGGAAGCTGAGTGACCTCAAAGACTTGGCTCCTCCAGAGAATGGTACAGTATGAAATGACCCTAAGGATTTTGAGGAGTGCTGGTCATCCAAACACTCATGGGCAATGGTTTTAGAATGATGAAAAAGATGATTCAGTTTACTGAGTCCAAAACAGAATGAGCTGAAAAGGTAGAGTCATTGTGTAATAATGACGTGGGTAGAATTAAGACATCAGTCTTAATCAGTCTTAAAAGAACTCTCTTAATTGCAAAAAACTATATATGTATATATGTATATAATATATGTGTATATACACAGTCTAATCGACACATACTCAGGATACAAACTTAAATATGGCATTTTTGTGCAGTTTTGTGTGCACAGTTTATAATCATTTTCTTCAATTAACATACTGGAAAAATGAAACATGAATGATAAAAGGTGCCATAATTTTGACAGAAGTAACATTTCATGTTTTTTTTTTTTTTTAATTCAGCAAATAAACAGTAATTGTGCAAATGTGTGTTCTCTGTAGAGAATGTGTTCTTGTTTTCACTTGTTATTTGACCAGTTTGCATATGTCTGTGTGTATACTCAACTGTTACAATTTTGGATACAATTTTTGGAAAAAAAAATAGCTGTATAATGTATATCTCTAATAAAAGTGGCATTAATCATAGTATACTATTGATATTTCTTGTTTGTGTAAAGTCCATTCCTATAAAACGTTTAGAAATGCTTTTAGAATGAAACCGTTCATTAATATATAACGTTGTGTGTAGGGATGGGCACCGAAACCCAGAACTAAACGGGCCCCGGGGCTAAATTTTTAAGACCGGAGTATCGATAAGCTCTGACGTTAACCGTATTGCTTTCGGTACTGGATTGATGAATAAATCAGATTTTTTGTTTCTACATAAAAGTAATCTTCCCCCATTTATCTGACCAGCTCCGTTACTAATAAGACTGTTAATCTAGAGCGTTATCTCGCGTGCACGATGCCCGGGTAAACTCTCGCACGCGCACCCACATGCGCAGACAGACGCGTGTGTCTTGCTCATGGCTTTGTATGCAGACAAATTTAAACTTTACATTTTAATACATTGTAAGACATATGAAAGCATGATGCACAATCACATGATACGTAACGTAATATCCGTTAGTAGACGTTGAAATACACTTTATGGACAAAAGTATTGGGACGCCTGACCATTACACCAACAGGGACTTTAATAACATTGCATTCAAACACATAGACTTTAATATGGAGCTGGTCCCCCTTTGCATCTATAACAGCTTCCACTCTTCTTGGAAGGCTTTCCACAAGATTTTGGAGAGTTTCTGTGGGAATTTGTGCTCATTCATTCTATAGCACATTTAGGAGGTCAGGCACTGACGTTGGACGAGAAGGCCTGGCTCGCCATCTTCATTCCAGTTCATTCCAGAGGTGTTGGATGGGGTTGAGGTTAGGGCTCTTTGCGGGCCAGTGAAGTTCTTCCACAACCATGTCTTTATGGACCTTGCTTTGTGCACTGGGGCGCAGTCATGCAGGAATAGAAAAGGTTCTTCCCCAACCTGTGTCCACAAAGTTGGAAGCATGGCGTTGTCCAGAATGTCTTGGTATTCTGACGCATTAAGATTGTCCTTCACTGGAAGTAAGGGGCCTAGCCCAAACCCCGAAAAACAGGTGTGTCCCAATACTTTTTGTCCAAATAGTGTATATGACAAGTACAGCCTGCCTGCCAGCCAGATACGCAGCTTTTTATTTTATGTGAGATTGAAAAACACTTAAATAAATGCACACGAACTCATTGTGGACTGAGAAGTCGTTACAAAGAATTAAAACTAACAGAAACGAGTGTGTATGTTTTTATTTTATTATAATGATTTTAGTAATGTTATAACTCCCATGCGAGGGGAGTATTTGTCAGCTCACTGTGTCAACGGTGTGGCATGAAAAGTTTGTTTCTGCGTTCACAAATAGGGCAGAGAAACACACTGCTATACAGATCTGCGGGATTCTAAAACAGACAGGGACCGCAGATCTGGCAGCCGCAACTAGCGATGATGGCGGAGAGAGTGGAAAGATCAAAAGTGTGGTTGCACTTCGCTAGAATCAATGCGGACAGTGCAAAAAGGGCAACAGGTATTCTGCGTGTAAAGGCGGAAACACGAGCAATCTGATCACATTCAGACGGAGAGATGCACATGGTTTTTGACAGCTTAGCTCATACTTCATCCGTTGTTGCCCCAGGTATATATGCCAGCACACACACGATTATCTCAAAGACGAACGTGGGTTAATAATCAAAAGTAATATTAGCAGGCTGGCTGTTATGGGTGCGCGCATTCATAAACTCAGATGGCCAAAACATAATCTGAACTATCTTTCAGACATTCCCACTTTCAGTTTCAAATAATGCAATGTTAATTATGTTGTTAATCTGAATTTTCCTTCAAAAAGTAAGAACAAAAAGGATAGGTAAGAATACCGGTAGGAGTAGTAGTGCCGTTAAAATCTTAACGGTACCCATCTCTAATCGTATGTGTTAATAATACAGCGTAATTTTTTCACCTTTTCTTCACGCTATTCCTATGCATGTGTGTCACTATTCGTTTGGTTGCGAAAGAAGCTAGACGTCTGAGAGTATGGAGTGAGGCCAAGGCCCGGCCCTACTCCTCCGATTTCATCCAGACGTCATGAGAACGCTTGCACTCATGAGTAATTTCATGGTCAATGTTCTGCTGTTGCACAACCTAAGACCTTCTGTGGATAAGACCTTGTAATCCATTTGGAACTCGTGTAGGAATATACTGAAATGAGAAAGTGTTACAATGTTCTTTGGCCCTTGAAGCATCATTCTAGAAAATCCTACGCACTTACTTACTTTTGCGACTATTTTTTTTTTATATTTTCTTAAAAATCACACAATCCAGGAACCACCTGTCAGTTCAAGGAATGGTGTTTTTTTTTTTATAAAATGGTGAATTTTCTAATCAAATCCACCTTAAACAAAGAAAGAAACGTTTTTATTTCAACCACTAGAGGGAGACATTTTATAATAATTGTTTGATTGAGCCACTTGCATGGTCTAATTAGACCTATTTTTTCAAACGAATCGGATATATGCTTTGGAAAAAAAAAAGGAGGAATGGGTTAAAATCTAGACCACAATATACTAGTAATTACTACTAATTAGGTTTTACTTTTGATTTTATTTTCAAATGTTCTTCTTTCGGCCATTTTTTTCTGGTTCCACCTATGTTAAACCAGCAGTAAATTTCGATGTAAGTAGGTGTTCAGCTGCAAGAGAGAAGACATTTTTTTTTTTTTTTTTTTTTTTGCGTATCTTCGGTTTAATGGATTCCCTTGAGCTGCAAAGCTGGGGCAAGGCTTAACAAGCCATGTCAATGGCATTAGAGATGCATGCACACAGACTGCTAGCCATAAACATCATTAAAGCTGAGCGGATACATCAGCAGACACACTCATCATTACTGGCATCAAGCGTGGGACTGCAACCAGCAGAGCTGAACCAAGTAAAACACAATGGCCAATGGCACCCTGTGTTGTGTTCCGGCACAAAAACAGGCCTTAAACTGAGCTATTTTCTAGGGAGAGACAGAAAAAAAATGAAATAATACATTTGCCCGAGCCATTTTTATACTGAGTTCAGCTCAGTGTCACAGAGTCACCTTCTAAATCAACTTTAATATACGTAACTGTTCTGTGTGCATGTTCTTAAATTACAGGAAGGTCAACTTTACAGCAGAAGAGAAAAAAAAACAGGTTCTAGGTAACATTTTAAAATGCACACACATTCGAACATACAGTAATTTAGGAGATCCATTAAAGGAACAGTTTGAAAAAAAAAATCTAATTTACACCATTTTCCATTCATTCTGGTAGCAGTGAATCAATCAATAAATGCGGGACAAAAACACTTCATTAAATTGGTACAGACGTCTTGACGTGGTTTCGGACACAGCAAGACTTATTGTGAGCTATGATGATATCAGATGATATGATGATATCTTTTTTTTTTTATGTTAAAATGTATTCTGTACTTATAGCCTTCCAGGATGTTTGACCAAGGTTACTCAGTGGATATATATACAGCTCTGGAAAAAAATAAGAGACCACTGTCATTTATTTTTAAATCAGCATCTCTATGAGTATGACAACCATTCCATGCCAGTGTCTGTTAAATTCCTACACAAGCACATTTCATTCTACTTTATGAGGTACTGATTAC
>JBBPCZ010000034.1:19792619-19806490 GCA_037974445.1 Brycinus macrolepidotus
TACTTGCACCTATAAAAGATAAAACCTGAGAAACTGAACATTTTTGCAGTGGTCTCTTATTTTTTTTCCAGAGCTGTTTATGCACATACAATGTGGCTTCTGTTAACATGATCTAAAAATACATTTATTCAAGATTTTGGCAGTAAGATACAACTGTAGTGATTATCTTCAGTGAAATGTCTGTCTCATATGTCCTCATACTTTTTAAATACTTCAAGTAGTATTTGATTTTACTCCAGTCGTGGAAATATCCCGAACCTGTTTCCTCATTAGTACAATAAAACAGAGCACAAGCGCAGGACATTAGGCTTAAAAATGTCTGAAAAATGAAAAAAGGTCCAATTCCATGTTTGAAATTAGAAACCCACTTGCTGTAAAGACTACTTAAAATACTTTGCCGCTCACTGTAATATTACTGCAAGTGTGAGGGCTTTAACATACACTGTGTGGTTAGTCTTACATCAACCATCCAGGGCTTTCAGAGAAGGCCTAATACGTTTCGTTAAATAAATAATTACATATCTGTATGTAATTAAAAATATATATGTATTACTGTAGTTACTTAATTATTTAATTGTAAATGTTTAATTTAAAACAAAAAGGTTTAAAACATGAAAGGGCCAGCAGGACACTATGTAACCAGCAGTTTTTTCCTCTGTGGTACCAAGGTAGATCCAACCATCAGACTCTCTCATTTGCTACGGCTTCCGGAGCTGAACTGAAGGGGTAACACGTCAGATTAGGCACGGATATTATAAGAACTGATTGAGACTCATGGAATCAAGAATTCACAGCTTTATTTTGGATGGATGGGACCAATTTCCTGAGAAAAAAAAAAAAATGCCCTGGCTTATAATGAAACTTTATAAGTACAGTAAAATTTATAAGTACTGACTCAGTTATATTGAGACATTATGTATGTATATTTGAAGAGGATATATATGCACTGGAAATGTATTAAATAGTAATAAAAACAAATGGTCTGAATACTTGTCTCCCCCTCACTTTACTATTTCAATCCCAATTTTTGGACAAGTTAAAAATTAGCATTATTATAGAGGGGTATTTTTTCTGCCTGGGTAGAGTTTTTACATTTATGCCTCGAACTGAAGCTCTAGCATTCATTCATCACTCCACATTACAACCACTAAGCACATGCAGATGCGACAACAGTTTCGCACCGCTTTCCAGAACAACCTCTCCCAAAGCCTCATCTGCAGTGATTAGTGGTGGTGATGTTTTGTCTAATACCTTCGCAATCTCTTCCATACTTTCATCACATTATTTTGATTTGCAAGCTTCCTTAATGTTGAAGCAGTGTGTCTCATTAGGCCAGTGTTTCCCCCTGGCACAAAGCCCTGCGCATTTGAGTGTTTTCATTGCTCCCAACACACCTGATCCAACGAATCAGCTCATTAACAACCCCTCACTGAATTGTAGCGGGTGTGTTAAACCAGGGAATCCAATATACACGGCAGTGTGCCTCCAGGACCAGGCTTGGGAAACAGTCCGTCAAGTTAAGAACTAGTATTGAATTAAATAAATAGTGCATATAAAAAAAATACTGTTATCTTTTACAACCCCAAATCAGGTACAGAAGATACAAATGATAAAAAAAAAAAAAACAATTATTCGTTCATTTACTTTGACTTGCAGACGGTATGAACCCAAGATATTTCGTGTTTTGTCTGGTCAACTTCATTTCATTTGTTAATTTACATCCACTCCTGCATTTCAGGCCTGCAAAACGCTCCAAAAAGAGTTGGGATGGACGTTGCCATTCCTTCTCACAAGGCTTAAAAGACGTTTTGGCACTGTTATTTTGTCCCATTCTTCCTGCAAACATGTCTTAAGGTGTGCAACAGCACGGGGTTGTTGTTGTTGCATTTTCCGTTTCAGAATTCTCCACAGTTCAGAACCCGTGTCCTCTTCTTCTGCAGCAGTTTCTTAGAAATGTGTGCAGAATGTGGTTTTGCATTATCTTGCATGGATGTCCCTGGAACAGATGTCATCTTGAATGCAGCATATGTTGCTCTAAAATCTCAATGTACTTTTCTGCATTAATGCTGCCATCACAGATGTATAAATTACCTTTGCCAAGGGCACTGACACAAACCCACACCATGACAGACCCTAGCTTCTGGACTTGCTACTGATAACAGTCTGGACAGTCCTTTTCATCCCCCAGTCCGGAGCAGACAGCATCCATTTCTTCCGAAAAAGATCTGGAACACTGATTCGTCCGACCACGAAACATGTTTCCACTGTGTGATGGTCCATCCCAGATGCCTCAGAACTCAGAGAAGTCGATGCCGCTTCTGAACATAGATAGCATACGGCTTCTTTTTTGTACAGTTAAGTTTTTCATGGCATTTGTAAAAGTAACTCTGTATTGCTTGACAAAAGTGTGCCAAAGTAAACGGTTCTTGATGCAGTGCCATCTGAGGGATTGGAGATCATGGGTGTTCAGCTTTGCCTTTTATGCACTGAAATTCCTCCAGATTCCTTGAATCATTTAATGGTATTAAATTCTGTAGACGGAGAAATATCCAAGTCCCTTCCAATCTTTCTTCCTTTTTTTAAACTTTCCAATAATTCTCTCTCGCATTTGTTGACAAACTGGAGCTCCTCTGCCCATCTTTGCCTCTCAAAGACTTTCATAGATACTGCTTTGTATCAAATCACGATTACAGCCACCTGTAATGAGGTAAACTATTTGATTGTTTACCTCATTACTAGCTCTAAATTGCCCCGTCCCAAATTTTTTTGGAAAGTTTTACAAGCCTGAAATGCTGTAATGGAGGTGTATTAAGAAACAAAATGAAGTTGACCAGACAAAGCATGAAATATCTTGAGTTCATATCTGTCTGCAATGGAATAGAAGTCAAAGTAAATTTTACAATAGCTGTGTTATTTATTTATTTGTTTATTTTTCATACCATCCAAACATTTTCTGATTCAGGGTTTTAATTAGAAAGCCACATCTCCCAATCAAGAACATCTGGCCTCTGGAGCCTGCTATTCATGCTCTATTCGTGTGAATTTCCTCTGGGATCAATAAAGTTTTCTGATTCTGATTCCATAACCTCTGCAAGTCGCAATGCAGTTAATCTGATTGAACTCATGCTTCTGTCACACTTCGTTTTATAACACCCAGTATTTCTAGAAATACTTCCTCAAATTTTAAAGTGCAGTGATATGCTTCCATGATATTCTACATGATATTCTTCATCATAAATACTTTGAAAGTATTTGATTTTACTCCAGACTTGGAAGTCTCCCAGACTTGTTGCTACATTAACACAGTTAAATGGAGAATAGGTGCAAGGACATGAACCCCTTTTATTAAAGATGTTTACATCTGCCTGGCTTTCAGTATTGAAAATGAAACCGACCAACCAACTAACCAACCAACCAACCAACCAACCAACTAACCAACCAACCAGCCAAACAAACAAACAAACAAACAAACAAAACAATACAATTAGATTCTGCTTATTTTTACATTTGAAAAACTCATGCCTTGTGCCCCTTTAAAAACCTGGCCACACCATTTGGCCTTTAGAGGCCTAACAGTAAATGGTTCAAGAATGATTTGGGCACTGCAGCCTGCCATCCCCAGCAATACTTCCAAGGCATGAACAATTTTACACCATCTACTTGATTCATCCAAACTAGCACAGACCAAACTCATTAGTGAGTTTCACTAGTTTCTCTCACATTGACTTCTTGAAATACTTCCTGTAAAACGTATTCCTGTTCTCAAGGGGAAAAAAAAAAAATATTGCGGTGAGTTCTTAGAAAGGTATACTAAAGGTAGACTAACAAGTGCAATGGAATTGTTTGTTATGACAGAGCTACTAAGCCATGCACCATACAGCACAGTGCAACACATTCTGCAACAGCTTTTGAGCCAATTAACACCAGCAACTAATTTCCACTGCGATATGTCATCTTGGTATGCATTGCTGTTCATCTTTAGCAGTGTCTCAAGTGATGCATTTGTTGAATGGAGGGTATTAAATCCATGAAATAATAAAATACAGCTTTTCTGATGTCAAGCTTTTTTGTTGTGTTTTAGTTTCTTCAGTTCTATTTTTCACTTTATTCATACTATCCAGGCCCTGGAATCTATTTTTCATTTCTAAGTCATTTACTGGGTGCTTTGAAAGTACAGTAAAATATACAAAAAAAAAAAAGAAAAAGTAGAGGACCCCCTCCCCCCCAAAAAAAAAGAAAAAAAGAAAGTAAGTTCCATTTTTAGAACATCTGGGCTGTGATGTATTAATGCCGATAATAGTGTAAAGTTACTAGTACTTTACATTTAGTTACATTGTAGGACTTAGCTCCTTTAAGTCCTATAACTCAAATGTAACATATGAACTCAAGTATAGGAAAATAATCATACAAATCATTCATCAGTAATTATAACATTTCATGTAATTGATTTTTTTTCCCCCTTACACATATAATTGCAAGGTCTAGAGTATAATAAATTATAATAACGTCTCAGCTCTTGCGTGTGATATGTAAAGCAGCCTTTTCTGCAAATCCTGAAATCGTTGCAAGTGTGCATGGTTTGCATAAGGTGACGGTGCAAAACCAGGCCTTATCTCACATCACACACAAGTGTTCAACTGACATTTTCTACACCTACCAACCATTCTTGCGGAAAATGTTCTCTTTTTGCGATTTCCTGCTTCTTTCATCATTTCCTGCTCAAGGAACAAATAGCTGTCGGTGTGGCGGAGGTGCGAGAAAGAGAAAGAGAGAGAGAGAGAGAGAGAGATGGAAGCGCTGCCTGTTTATCATGGGGCCATCAGCCGCGAGACCTGCGAGAGGCGTCTGTGTGAGGCCGGGAGGGACGGCAGCTACTTAATCCGGGACAGTGAGAGCGTGCCTGGAGCCTACTGCCTGTGCGTGCTGTAAGTCCTGTGCACACCTTGCTTTAATTTCACCTCACCTCCATCACCTTGATCCCCAGCCTTAATGTGCAGTATCCGTCCAGACATGGCTGGGTAATTACTACCACACTAATATGCAAGTGATGCAGCTATAGGTGTGAGTAAAAGGGTTTAAACTACTCTAGTCCTGGACTAAACTTTATCATACCAAATTGTAGATTCTACGTTATACCTGTGCAGGTATGATGTCCAATCTACAATTTCAATTTTCAATTTCCATTGAGAATTTCTTTCTAGTCTAGGTTTATGATAAGTTAAGATAAGAAAAACCTTTATTAGTCCCACAGGTGGGACCTTACCACTGGCACAGCAGCAAAGTGGACAGAACAAAAGAAGAAAGTAGAAGCAGCATGACCTACAGAATAAAAGCTATACAACACAGCAGCAATTTGGGCTTCATATTTGGGACTGACCCTCTGGAATCTTATTATTCAGCTCTTGATCTTAAAACGGATTATTTAGTTACTTGTAACTAAATGAATTATTTGGAAATTGCTATCAAAAAAACTAAAAAAAAAAAAAGGAAATGAAGGATTTAATTACTTATTGGACCAGTTTCCAACATCCAAATTAAGCAAAATCAAAGACGTATTCTAAGATTACATATTCTCATACACCCCTGCAATTTAGTCCATTCCTTGGTTTGAAGAAATTGTCCCTTGGTAAATACTATACCACAAAGTGGTGAAAGTTATGTGGAACTGTAGTCTGATTGTAATCGATGAATTGTAGTCCACATGCAGGCTCCTGTAGTTTAAGGGTTAGTATAATGAAGCAATAAGCTGAGGAGTTGAAAGTGAGACCACTTAGGTTTATGGGATAGATACATATAAGCATACATTTAGAATGTGTTCCAGAGATCAGTGGCCTAAAGGGCAGTTTACAAAGGTTGAATTTAGGCTCAAGCTAAACTTTGCAATGGCTTGTTACAGCGTCAGCTCTGCACTGTTCTGACTTGTGTGTGATTTGGCCCTGTGACATTGAATTGACAGGTGCAAAGGCTTCGTCTACACTTACCGGCTCCAGCAGAACAATGCAGGCTCCTGGGCAGCAGAGGTGAGACTTTGGTCCAGTCCAAGGCTTTCTTGTGAAATCTCTCACGTCTATCATGCACTGACCCATTAGTAAAGAAATTATTTTACAGATGCATGGCTCGCTGATTCGGTTTGAGATGCACAGCATGCATCGTTACATCTAAGTACAGTTCTTCACTGCACATGTAAAAATTTTCTCACAGTCCATGTCAAAATTTTGCAGAGAAGTTGCTCCAAAGAGCAAAACAAAGCTTTAAACATCAGAGAACAGGGGAAATACAAAACACATCCTGCAAACCAAACCACTAAAACTGCTTCCTTCGTTTAAAGCTGATTTAAAACGCTGTTCAGTCCCTGGTTTTAAAAATGCAAATAATGCAAATTTTATTTTTGTATAATTATTTTGAAAGTTCGCAACATTTTTATAACTGCATATGCATCTATTAAATGTAGCTTTTTAAGTTGAGGTCAGTTTGAAATAATCTAAACATAACCCTGACCTTAAGTTACGCAAACTCTAACTTAAGTAATACAAAGTCTAAACCTAACCCTAACCCTAATTTTAACATGGCTGAGAATTAGCTGAGCTTCACTGGGAAATTTGGTAACAATTAAAGTATTTTAAGAAGTGCTGCAAAAAAAAAAACAACAAAAACAAACAAAAAGAAAGAAACAATGAAACCAAAAAACGTAGTTCTCATTCCGGCAGATGAGACTATTCTCAAACTAGAAAAGATTGTAAATTGAAACAACTCAGTCAGTTCATCTGAGCCGCTTAATATGCTCAGTTTACCCTTCACTTCAGCCAAATAACTTGAAATCCCCAAACCACAACTTACCAGTGAAGTCTGCTTCAGCACGTGGACATTTTTCTACAAATTAAAATCATTTAAAATATTGTTAATGATTCAGAATTTTGGTGAGGAAATGTCACTCTCCATTGTCAGTCCAAGCAAAAAAATGAAACAACTCCACTTTGAATATATAGTGATTACTAATAAATGCATAAATGCATAATAACAAATGAATTATGAGCTTCATCCACAATAATTATAGTGGATTGTCTGGATTTGTTTGTGTTATTAAAGCCAAACTTCATCAGTCATATTTCAGTATAATGACAGATAGTTTCTAGTTCACTTAAAATGATTAACATTAAATGTATTAAAATTATTAACATTCAATTTATAATGATCAACATTCACTTTATAGCAATGTATTATTACTATTAGTAGTAGTAGTAGCAATAGTAGTAGTAATAGTAATAGTATTGGTTGTAGTAGTAGTAGTAATTATGATAACAGTAAACTATTAGAAATATTAGTATTATTAGCAGTAGAAGTATTCATTTATTTATAAAGCCCATCATCTTGAATTTTATTTCCTTTTTCGATTTATGAGTGACCAGGTTTCATTTTAGCCTACGAGCCGCTTTGTGTATAAACCACATCTCTTCATCTAAAAAAAAAACAAAACAAAACTATAACAATAAACAGCCCCCTGCTAGCACCAGAACCTCGCTTGAGAAAACCACAGTTTCCACAGGGTGCATATAGCAACATTTTTGTGGTGGTCATAATTTGGGCATGGGTGACATGCTTAAAAAAAGAGCAACATGTTTTGCACTCATCAAATTAATTTTTTGTAAGGCACAAATGACTCTCAAACCATTCATTTTGGAAGATGAAGTAAAAAAAAAAGTTCAACAGCACTCAGACTGGGCTTTCAAATAACTTTTTCGAAAACAGTATGAGTGTGCAGTTTGCAGTTTGAGTGGAATAGACGCCGGAATAGAAGTTTTTTTTTTTGCTTTATGGTGAGTAAACAGCAAGTTCAAACATTAATAATTTGAAACTTAGCAATGCTTTGTGTTCATTTTGCAGACAGCCCCTGGTCAGCAGAAACGGTTGTTCCGGAAAGTCAAAAATTTGATAAGCGCCTTCGAGAAGCCCGACCAAGGCATTGCCATTCAGCTGCTCTACCCAGTGACTGTTCAGAATCACCACAGCAGCCCCAACACGTCCCAAACACAGCCCTCAGCGTACTAACGAGCCACAGTATGTGCCTCATTTATTATGGATCATATTCTGGGATGTAATTACCAGAACAACGGACTTTTCAATGTTGTTATGACTTCTCTTCTGCTTCACCCTTAATACTAGCAGGCAGTAGCTATGGATGGATCTGTATATACTTGACTTACTTTTTCGAGTTTGCATTTGTGTATCTGCCATGCAGTTTGTTAGTGTTTTTAGTCACAACCAGCTTAAGACCAGCCAATTACAAAAAAAAAAGACATTTTTAAAAAGAAATAAATGAATAAATCATCATTATGCTCATATTGTCCATAATTCAGTGTTTACTACTTGCAGCATGTGGTCAAATTTTGAAAAAAGAAAAAAAAAAAAAAAACTTGTGAAAACCTTTAAACAAAAATTCACAAAAACGTAAAGGTGCTATGTGAGATGGACATCATATCAGTGAAATCATGTCTGTAAAGATATATGTGCCCTGTATCTTTTACTGTGAAACAAATGATGAGCTCCCAGTTAAAGATGCCACACCTGGTGTCAAAAACATTAAAGGATAGTTTGAGGGAAAAAAAAAGCTATGCAAATATACACAGACGTGGATGGAAAATTACTTGATTAACCTTCCTTTATGTGCACGTGTTGTAAACCTTGCCTATGCTATTTGGCTACATTTGAACATTCATAATGTTCTTTAACCTGAAAGTTAAAGCACATTATGGTCTAGTCATGAGTCCTGCTAACATTACAGTGAGCTAAATGTATCTAGTGTTTGATGGAGCAAAAAAAAAAAAAAATGAAGAAGAAGAAAGTACAACACCCACAAAACACAAAGCAAAAGGCTTGCTTTGGGAAGAAGCCAAGAATGCAGTTGAATGATTTCAATGCAGGCATACAGTATCGCATCAATCTGCACAGTGCCTAGACAACCACCACAGGAAGAGCACCTCGTCTCCTAGCAACGCCGTTCTCAATATTCTGCTGATGCTGATGCTCGGGAGCGAAATCAGCCTTATCACACGGAATCAGAAAAGGTCCATTTACGGTGATTTTCGGAGCCTCATGGATATTTATGGCTTCCGACATTTACGTTGAAACTTCAGCGGCTGCAGCCCCGGGCACAGTTAAACAGAGCAATGGTTCTACTGACTGTGTCGAAGCACAGAGCTTTCTCACGCTCACAGGAGACTAGCTGATTTATATTACAGAGATAAAAAAAAAAACAAATTTCTCCTCTCCTCCAAATGTCATTGACCATCCAGTACCTTCCTTCTTTGAGCTATGATGCAAATGTTGCTAACAAGCAGGCTCATGGAGGATTAGCATCAGCGTCCACACTGTAGGCCTAAATTACAGCATTAAAAAAATTGTTTATGTGGATTAATCAATAATCAATTGATCGGCCTAAATGCGGCCTGTAGGTGTGAAAAGACGAAAATGTTTGCCTTTTTTTCTCATTAAACTGTAAACCAACAGCATTACGTATTGACTTTCACTCTAAATTTCCAGGGGATGGATGGATGGATAAATAAATAAATAAATAAATAAATAAATAAATATCTTGAAATGTTCTGACAAAGTGAGTCTGCTCATCATTTTGAGCTACTGTAAATTGTAGGCAGTAACTAATGTGATATAATAATAAATATATGCAGATTGTAGCTCTTTTTGCTGCAGCCGCATTTAAGTGATTTAACAGTCACTAATAAGTCGAATGTTATTTTTATTTCTTTGGAGCAGCTAAGTGTGAAAAGGCTCCCAGGACAAGATAATGGTACTTTTTGATGTGAAAACTAATACAAAATGAATTGCTGATGAGCCAGTTGTTTTTTTATGCTTGCTTATGCATTTAACACTGACCGGATACGCTACCAAGTATTCGGTTTTCAAAGTAGCTGCCGAATACGCCTACTGACCAGAAATGAGACTGAAAATGTTTCAGTGACTAGCGTTAGTGATGTGAAATGGTGGGCTTACGTGAATTTTGTATGGGCAACACTGTCTCATTTTGATAAATCATAAAAGGAGTAGTTGTAGTGTGGTTTGCCAGAACACCACCATGGAGAGACGCTATCATTTGCTGACCTTTCCGTCGCTTCACAATCGACATGGATTTTCTTCTGGGCCAGGGTAATGTTGGTAAAACTCCATCAGACTTGCACGTGTGGTATGTGACGACTTTATATTCCATTATCGGAGACCTATTTTGGAGCTTTCAGCTATAGTGGCAGTACAGCTATAGTGTACTTTGAATTTCGCTACATGCTCACATGGATAAAGTGCTGCCCTGTTTAGGTTAAATCGTTAACTCACTCTGAGTTTGACATATTTGTTGTTGATTTTTAAAATTATTTTCAACCTTACTGATAATGTCAAATAATTTGATTGATTAGTTGTTGGGTAATCTCAAATAGACTTACGTGGATTATGTCATAAACAATGGACAAAGCTTTATCACATTGTTAAAAAAAAACAAAAAAAAAAAACAGCCTCAGCCTGGAGTCTGAAGATGCCTACTACTGGTACATCTGGTGTATACCATTGTGCAGCTCTGGCCAAAACATAATTGTGCTGTCCTTGCAAATTTGTAAAATCACAACCAATAAGCAACAATGCACAAATGCCAATGTTTCACACAAAAAGTAAATGTTGTAGCAGTTTTGTATTAGTAGACATGGTTTTTTAGCAACAGTGGAATGATTCTGGCATGCAGCTCACATAATGCTACTCGATGGCCAAATACTTCCACTGTTTGGAAGCTATATTATGCATGTAGTACTATCAAAAAACTAAAGAAGACAACTTCAAACACCAAAAATGTGTGAATGGCTACATTGGGATCACAGGGAAAAAAAATGTGTAAAATCGATTTTTGGCTTTAAGGCGAAAGCACAAGGCGGAGCACTTTCAATTGACAGCTGTGGTTTGAAAGCTCGCTTTACAATGCAGTGCTACTATCATCTCATGGCTCAGGGCTAACTCAGACTGCAATCAGGCCAGTGTAATGCTTTTTGTCAACACGTCAGAAGACATGTTTCATCTCAGGCTCTAATCGTATCAACAGATTACGGTCCAATTAGCACAAAAGATCCTAATGAGGTGTTTCTTCTCCAACTGTTACCCAAACTTAGAGAGTCATACATGGGATTGTGAATGTGAATCAGATGTGTAGAAAGGAAGGACTCTGCAGTCAACCAAACAGGAGCTCAGCGTTACTGATTGAGTTTCTTTCAGAACCACATGAAAGAGCTCTCAATTTGTCTTGACATCTGCATGGTGCAGGTGGGCTGCTAGCTTCATGTCTTGGTGTCATTCACATCCTCCTGCAGTGATTCACTTTGTCTGAAAGAGGGGTTTGGTTTTTCTTTTTCCTTTAGTAAAAAGGAACATGGACTGGGTGACCTTCAAGTGACTTTCACCTTCAGTCGAAGTCTCACAAGTGCCTGGGCGGAGTTTCCCTGAGGCATCAGCGTGCTAAGTGCAACATCAGATCACTAGTGCAGGCTGGGCAAGGTGGTTCCCAAAAGCATTGTATTCTTTCGTCATCACCATCACAGCCTTAGATGCTCCTAACGTAAAATACCGCAGTGGCGTGAAACCCTCACCTCTTCACTGGTTGCGTTGTGTGTCACGCTTCTCTGTTTGCAGCAAACTTGCACGGTCAGGGGGAAAAGACAAGTTAAAATAATAAAGTATAATGATGCAGTAATGTACACATAATACCTTTAATAAGCTCCTTATACTCAGGGCAGATAGTTTCATAGTATGTATAATTCCTTGAAAAAATTTTTTATCTGCATCTAGTCATTAATGATATTAACACTTCATTATGGATGACAACATATTTAAAATCTTTAGCACTTTTTTTTTTTTTTTTTTAAAGCACTTGTTATGTACATTGTTTTCAGTGCATATATACAATATAAGTTTCATGACAGGTTTTTTTTTTTTTTTTTTTTAACATAACCTAATTTGAGTTCAGTGTTCAGTAGAGCTTTCTCAGTAACACGTTCCAAGAACATGTACAGCTCATTCTTATCATCTTATGATTAATTGACAAGGCCTCTCTTGCACAAAATGTAAACTATATTACGTTGAGGTGTACTATGTAGTGCGAACAACCAATATGAAAAAAACGGCTCCTCTGTTATGTTGGTACAAGGATAATACGATACCAATTCTATGACACTGTTTCATTTCATCTCCACAGGTTCAGAAATAGGAGGAGGGGTTAAGGAACAATACCTTGTTCTTGGAGGAGGAAAAAAAAGATTGCCTCCATAGAAAAAGCTAAGCCATGGCAAAAAAAAAAAAAGAAAAGAAAAGAAAAAAAAAAAGCTTGTGCCACTTTAGAAACTCCACCTGGAATGATAATAAAATACCATCATTTTGTCACAATTAAAGGCAGATGGGACTTTCTCCCCTGATCTCGTTTTTTTTTTTTTTTTTCTGTAATCATAGAAATCAATCTAGAAACAGGCAGTCTTTGGTGAAGGGGCCAGCAGACGTGGGCTTGACCAGTGTTACCTCCGGCCTATCTCGCTTTGTTTCATGAAGTGAATGTTGTTGGCGCTGTCGGCCAGCTCCAGGTACTGCTCCACGGACAGGACGAAATAGCCGTCGTAGCCGGCCACCTTGCCCTCGGACAGCAGCTGCTGCCTCTCAGCCTCCGTCCATGACCGGCTGCCCTCCTCTCCATCCAGCAGCCGGCCCTGCTCACGTGCCCATGCTTGCTCCACAGCCCGCTGTCTAGCCAACTCCAGCACATGCTCCCTGGCCTCCTCAGCTGAAGCGCCATAGCGCACGTTCAGGCACAGCGCCCCTTGCTGCAGCTGGATGTCGGCCAGGCGCCTGGTCCTGCCGCCGGCCGACGAGGTCATTTGCGATACTGTCACATTGACGCCATTCTCCAGGATTCGCCCGCCACCACCACTGCTCATTACGGCCAGATCCTCCTCGAGCGGCCCTAGCTTAACAAAGTGGTGGGTGTCTCGGCCGTCCACAGTGAAGTGGAGGCCTGCTAGGTACACAGCACCATGCAGGATAGCGGCCATGCGACGGCTGTCCTCGCTGGCCACGCCGATGACGTCCGCCGTGGCCACGCCATTTTTCACTGCAAACTTGATGCCTTTGCCGAAGATGGAAGAAAGGGTGGAAAACCTAGGAGTCTGATCCAAGCACTGCTGCAGGCGACCAATGGGGGGAGTCATAGGAAGCCTCTCGAGGGAAATGAAGGATCGGAGCTGCCTCTGGAGCTCACACTGAATACCCAGGACCACCTGTGAGAGCAAGCAGAGAGCACAGGACTGAGACAGAGGAAACATCATAGAATAATCAATACACAGATTCTCCCATATTACCACGGACACATGGATCCTAAACTCGATGAGTGTAACAGAATGTCATCTCAGGGTAAACAGTGTTACAACATCTCACTGTTGAACTGTTTTTCCACTGAGTTACCAGTTTATAAGGCACACACACCTTATTCATTAGCAAAAACAGCTACCATGTAGGTTCACTTTGTGCTTTCACAGTTACTGACTTTAGTGTCATGATAGTGGCAGATTGTGGCGTGAGTGTTCAGCACCATCACTGAGGCTTTAAACACCTTAGTGTGGGGTGTCACTGATAAGTGTAGAGCCAGGCTATCTGCCAACCAAAAATATCTCACCAACAGTGGACCTGCGGTCAAAAACTGACTACTATATATAGGGCTATCAGATCAGAAAAATGGGCAAGACCATTAATTGTATGCCTACAAAGTGTCACGCCCACCAGTCCGTGACGCGCACGTGGAACCGGAAGTGAAGCGCGTCACACGGTATTTAGACCCGGAAATG
>JBBPCZ010000034.1:19808236-19842636 GCA_037974445.1 Brycinus macrolepidotus
TACCAAACTCACTCGTGTTACTCCGCGTTTGGGTTCTTCCACCACGCTACACTGGGCAAACAGTGAAGGACCAGTCCGTGACACAAAGTGCACCTAGCTGATAAAATGAGTGTATAAATATAAATCTACAGTGTTTCTCCACTTCAGCGCTGCACAGCGCAGCGTACTGTTTTCCATGCTCAAACACACTCGACTCAGTTCACAAAGGACATGATATTTAGCTGTTGTTGATTCAGGTTGCAGAGGAAGCATGAAGTAGTACAGTGTTGGTGGACTATAGGACTAGAGTTGGAAAACATTGATACAGATCTATTTTGACCCTTCAAAGCACCATTATTTGTATTTTTTAAAGCCGACTTCAGACAGCATATCAATTCTATAACAGTGATCCAATATGATATGAGCATTGATTCTGAAATTTCAAACAGCATTTAACACTTTAAAGCATGATTTACGATATTGATTGTTTGTACTTGCATTTAAAACAATTAGAGCCCCAAATTCTGTTCCCAAGGCTATTGCTTTGTTGTTGTGATTGTGTTGTAAAAGCAGAAAATAATTTAGAGTTGAAATCAGACAAAGCACTTCATGCTGAATTTTCCCTTACATTAACAATAGCTAAGGGTGCCTAACTTTGCTCTAGTGGAATAACACCTTTTGTTTAGTCCATTTCTGGAATATTGCTTTTAGACTAGTATGCTCGCTGTACATCTATGTATATGTATGAATTTGCATGTACATATATATTTGTATAAACACACCCACACAGATTTACACAAAAATGCAATCCAAAAGCACTTACTTTACTGGAGTCCCAGTCCTGGGTTTTGGTTTGGGTCTTCATCATCTCGTATGTTTGTTCAGTGCCAGCCACATCAGGCTTAGGAAAGCCAGGGACAATGTTGTGAAGCTGGAATCCGAACAGCTGGAGCCAGCTGCTGATATCTGCTCACACAGAGCACAGATGGGGGTTTAAATAAGAGGCAAGCACTTGGCTATTTCCAACAATGTAGGAGCAGCAGATTTCCATAAAAGTAATACAGTTTTTCCAAGATGTTGACAAAGCCACTGAAGAATATATACAGACTACTCTAGCTTTCAATAGTTCCTCAATATGCACTTAAGGTGGATTCTGTCAGGTTTGATACACTGCTTCCCATGAACAGTAGCATCAAAACCTCCCTTTCCACTCAGCTGTGATTTTTCTTATGTTCAAACCAGTCAGTGCCTAGATAAGAAAGCTTTGGATACATTTGAAAGCTTTGGACACTGCAATAGCAAACTTTTTTGTGCTAATTTAAAGTTTTTTACCAAAAAGACCAAGTTTTACGGTGCCAAACAGACTCTGGGAGTCAGCTGTTTTGTTGTCGTCCTCGTTATGCCGTTACAGAGTGCATATGCTGCTAGATGTAAACATCGCAAATGTCGAATAACTTATAAAAATGATTTTACCTGTAGTGAACTGAGTAACCTCCTCAATGTTTCCCACTGGACAATTGTTCTTAAATGCGTAAAGATTAAAAGGCTTCGGGTTGGCACTGAGCTCGCTCCATAAATTGTAGTCAGGTGTAGTCCACCTGCCGGCCACCACGTCATAGTCTCTTCGTCCGAAATGGATCAGCTTTGTCACTGGGTCATAAAGCCCGCCATGGAAACCAACGATCAATTGGAAGGATGGGTTGGAATCTTGATAAATGTCCCCGTATGGTGTGTACAGGATCTCTTTGACGATTTTCCCGCGGCTACTGAAAATGGCCCGTGGAGTGCCAGTGTTATCACAAGCCACATAGTATTCCTCTCCACTGCTGAGCTCCATGGCAATGATGTGGCCTTGCAGGTCATAATAGAGAGAGGTGATTTCAGAGCTGCTGTGATTGTACATGTGTGTGACTCTGGTCGGATTGGCTAGATCAGCATAAAAGAATTGAAGGTGTTGGCCACTGCTGGACCTTCTAGCCACACGCCTGCTCAGGCCATCATAGAGGTACTGGATGATCTCCTCAGTGACCTTGTTGTAGACTCTTGCAAGGAGTCCGTTGGAGTTATAGTCAAACATGTCGTTGCCCCTCATGCGGAGGAAGCCATCATCATCCATTTTGTACTGGATTTCGCCCAGCCTGGTGATCCGGTCACGGAGGTCGTAGCGCAGAGGGGTTAGCCTAGCGCTGGTCCCGTGACTGAGGAGGTTGATGTTGCCATTAAGGTCATAGCTGTAGCGCCACTGAGGACGGTCATTCATCAGGACTGTCTGAAGCTGACTGTCGGCATCGTATTCATACGAGTATCGTGTGATGTTGCCCTCCACTCCAACCCGAATGTCACAAATGACAGTACGACCCATGTTGTCATACTGCACCGTCATCCAATAGGCGATTGACTTGAGGATCTCATATTGGACCTCGATCACCTGTCCATAGGCACTGAATATCTTAGTGTGTTTCATGGCATGGGTGGTGATGACCTGGTTGAGATCATAGTTGATTACACTGAACTTTCCAAATTGCTCAATGCGGCCAGATACGTCCACATAGCGGTAAAGATCAATAGGAAGAGGGGTCTCATTTATCATGGCCTGCATGCTGGTTACACGGAAATTGTTGTAGCTGTAGTCAAATCTAGCGTTCACCAGACCCTCTTCACTGAATCGGAAGATCTGGCGTCCAACGAGAGGACCTGTAAAGAAAAACACGTATCAAAAAATGCTGACATATTCTGATCATTTCTTTTTCACTTACAAAGTTGTTAAAACTTTATCTAAAGCATGTCAAACAGACATGCTAATGATTTGCAAATCTTGCATTCCCTTCAGTTATTATGTAAAGTAATAACCTTAAAACGTTCAACATTAACAAAAGACTTTCAACTCTGCGGTAATGGAGGGCTTTTAATTTTGGCAAAGCTGTAGTCGTCAGCTCATCAGTGAGAATTATATCGAAATGGAAGAACAACAATTATGATGGGAAGACCAACATGGCTTTTAAATACAGAACATTAACTTTAAAAGCACCATAAATCAGTTGCTTAGTTCATGCGGTAGTGCTTTTAGCTGTCCTCCTTTTGCAATTAAGAGCCACAACTTGCACTAAAATTTATCTGACATGACTCAAATGACTGCTGTTGCTATTTTTGCATTAGAGGGTTGGCTGAAACCTGACCAACTAAAACGAGAAATCAGGGAAGAAGAAATGCTTGGAGTAGCAAAGTGGAATCTGCTTTGGATGCTGGATAAAAGCTAAACACACAGAGAGGTTCATTTCCAAGCCCAGTTCATCTGCATGGCTGGTTCCCTCCCTGCCCCAGCCCCCCTTTTATTGTTTGCCTTCATCTGCCCCTATTGCTTATTTCAGTCCACAATTAGCGTTATCACCACTTTCAAAAGACCATTTTGTCGGAGTGAAATGAGATCAGTTAAAAGGAAGGTTAAATCTAATTGGTTCGGAGGACAAAATGATAAACCAGTTGGCAGGGGTGCTGGGGCACAAAGATTAGCAGCACCTGACTGAAGAGAAAGTATTGTAGGGGCCTTTTATAGGACTCCAGACTGACTCCTGAACTCAGGGGAATTGTTTATCGATACTATGAACCACTGCTTTAGGGACCTACTGCTGATCACAAAATGAACTTGTCACATCCCACTGTTAATCAGGTTAGATAGTCTAAGACAGCGGAAATTAGCCTTATATTTCTGCCGCAGTTATTAGAGATATTGGCCCTTAAATTGTAATTACACATGGATTGTTTGCTGCAATTTGTTTTAATGAGCACATAAAATTAACCAGGATACAGAGGGTTGTAAACAAGGTCCTGTTAATAACAGGTTATATATTATGGACATAGACTACAAAATGCACGAGTGCAGTACAAAAAGGTCACGACATTCAAAGAGCTAGATAATTAGCACGCAGTTTAACAAACTTAACAAATGCTAGGCAATGTAAAATCCTCCGAGAGACAACAGATGATTATGAGCTCTGTGGCTTTAAGTATATTACCAAAGAAAGGCTGCCAATGCCTAGCACTGTTTTCAACTTCGCTCCAGTTATTCATAACATAAATAAGAAATTATGACCTGGGGTTGCCACTGGCAGCTGATTGTATGAAAATAATTCATGCCATGTGGCGTCCAAGTCATGAACAGGCACATCAAAAAGATGCATATGCAAAAAAATAAAAGAGGAACAGTCTAAAGTGGCATTCGCTTATCATCTGTCAAACACTGAAACTGAGAATGAGGGCAGAGACTAAAGAGAAAGCCCACCTGTTTGCCTGTATCTGATAGTGCAGACGAAGCCTTCGTGCATGAGGTGGATAGTTTTAATCATGCCTGAGGAGTCGTCGTAGGTGAAGGTGACCAGGGTAGTGTCGTAGATTATCTCAGAGAGGCGGGCCTGCTTGGTGTACTTGTAAAGTACCCGGCGGCCCGCGCCCAGGTAGAGCATCTGCAGGAGACGCCCGTCCCGAGCAAAGTCCTGGATGACAGAGGCTTTGCTGTCTGGAGGGCTATAGATGTTCCTGTAGTAGCCCACTGACAGCATGGACTGCAGGCTGTGACGCACCATGCTGGGCATGGTCACGGCCAACAGCCGGTCTGTCTGGTCATACTCAAAGATGTATCTGCGCTGGCTGTGCAGCAGGAGCATAATAGACTGTGGGCGCAGAAAAAACACAGAAAAAGCTTCATGGCCTCATGAACTTCACATTAACACCCATGGTTTTGAAATGGCATCTCTAACAAGTTCAGACAGGGTCAGGTGTCCACATAGTATAGTGTATAATTTCAGTATAAAAGAAACAAAAGAGTAAAACCCAGTGCAATTGAGATGTGTTATATATGTGTAATATCTGGGACAGCTGGTGGCCTGGTAGTTAGGGAGCTGCCCCTGTCATTGGAAGGTTGTGGGTTCGAATACCAGGACTGCCAGTGGCACCACTGAGGTACTCTTGAGCAAGGTACCATCCATACATCCCTGGCTGTCCACTGCTCCACTCGGGTGAATGAGTTAAATGCAGAGAAGAATTTCACACTGTTCACACTGTGTGCTGTGCTGTGCTGTGGTGTGGCAAAAATGGCCACTGTACACTTTACTAAAGTACTGATTAAGTCTGGGATTATATGGGAAAGTATGAAACGCAAAAACTGCTTATCATCTTAATGAAGATTCGAAGTTTGAAGCCATTAAAACAGGGCTACTAATGAGCCACATCTAAAGGTTAAAAATAACGACTCAGTCTGTTAGGTTACTATTACATATCTGTGTCAACAGAAAGGCCTTTGGCAAGGTGCTCAAACTTCTGCTACACGACACAGAAAGTTTGATCAGGATCTACTTTTAGCAGATGCAGCTGAGCAAAAATAATATTTCTCATTATATAGGTTTTAGTATGTTTTCATTCTGAAACAATGACTCATAATGGACTTATAAGCAAGAAAAGGCTTAAGTGACAATCATGAGAAAATAAAAAGTACCTTCTCCACAAATGAGTAGCTCCAGATCTTGCCGTTGACCCACGCTCTGGACATCACTCTCCCGTTGTCGTATTCCAGCTTTTCAGACCAGTTTCCACGCTGGATGTTGGTGACAAGGCCTGCGGCCGAGTAGGTAACGTTCACCTCATTGTATTTGCTGCTGGGAGACCACAAAATGGGCCGACCCAGTTGATCATATAGAATCCTGAGTGTAAATTTGCGATGGTCATCATAAATCTTGCCCACACGTGTGGCCTGGTCAAAGTCTACGGACAGCAGATTTCTGTTATGAGCCTGATGGTGAACACAACAACAAAGAGTTAAGAGATGAAATCAGAGACAATATTTATTACCTTTTTAAGTACACAGATTAAGCCTACACTCATGGAGTTGCATATAGGACAAATGACAGAACACTGACCAACTGCCTGCTTCATTCCAAACAGAGCCTAATTAGTCTGTTTTATTGGCTTTAGTGCAGCATAGTATGTAAAATGCTGAAAAAAAAAAACATGGTTCTGTTTTGTCTGTTCTAACGTATCAAACTGCAAAGAAACTAAATCTTGTAAAGCATGTTGTGCACTGTGAAAATTATTGTGAAGTAATTGGATATTTTGCCATTTTGCACAACCTGTACATATATAGTCTATACAGTACCAAATATTACCAAAATATATTCAGCAATACTGGAACCCTTTGTGGTGCTATATAGAAAAAAGTCAAATAAAACAGTTTCTCATTAAATAGTATGTAATGATATAGAATGTAATTACTTAAATTTAACGTAAAAACATTCAAATGGTTCTTTCAGCTGTCATGGCTCTATATACAGTGGTGCATGAAAGTTTATGAAGCTTTTTGAATTCTCTGAATTTTTTACATCAAATGTAAAATTACTTAAAATATAATCAGACAATCATAACATTTCTAACAACAGATAAACCCTAACCCCATTTAACAATATACACAAAATTATATATTTTTATTAACTGTTTGAACAAAGAGATGCAACAAGAAATGTCTTTGTTGGCAAAAGTATGTGAACCTCTGCTTTAATGAGCTGGGATGAGGTTCTTATGCTACATACAGTGCTAGGTTTTTGCCAAACTTAATCTCATTGAGCCATAAAGGTCTAAGTTTGCCTTATCAGTCCCCATAACATTGTTTCAGTAGACTTCTGGCTGATCTGGGTAGTCTTTAAGAAACTTTAAAAATGGCAGAAATGTTGCTCCTGAACAGTAGTGGCTCCCTGCATGCTATCATTTGATACACATTGTTCCTCTTCAGTGTTTGCTTGACGGTGGATTCATGAACACTGACAATAGGCAGTGCAGGCGAGGACTGCAGATCCTTGTTGTTACCCTGGTGTTCTTTGTGACCTTGATATGTATAATATGCCTTGCTCTTGGAGTAATTTTGTTAAATGATCACTTCTGGGGGAAAGTGACAATGGGGTTGAATTTTCTCTGTTTGTCTTTCCCATCTGCCTGACAGTGGGTGGGGGTAGTCCAACTCTTCAGAAATTGGTCGGTAACCTTTTCCAACCTAATGGGTTTTGACAACTCTTTTTCTGATCCTCAGAAATCTCCTCTGACCAAGGCATGAGGTGTGCTCACAAACCTGTCTGATGAAGACCAGAGTTTGATTCTGAAGACTCAGGTTGATGTCTATTGGACAGGGCAATGTCACCTACACTCGCACTTAATTATCATCCAATTGACTGAAACCTCCAGACCCTAATTAGCCCCTGTACTTAACTGATTACTGCCGAGGTTCATATACTGTTGATAACATAGGCGTTTAATGCTGAATCACTTTCTTCAATAAATGAATAAAAAACTGTCTAAGTGTTTGTGCTTTCTGTTTTATTGGGCTCTCTTTATCTATTGTTGCAACTTACATTTTAAGTCTGGTTTGTGTAAAAAACAAAGAGATCACAAACGTTCAAGCACCACTGTATAACAATGACCTTTACTAAAGAACATATGAAGAAGCCTTTTTTTGAGGATGGAATAATGATCAGTCATTTGTGACGGTTATTATCCTGTGAAAATTCATTTCAGTGATTAGACCTAATCTGTGACCAGAGACGAATAGTAAAAAAAAAAAATAATAATAATTGTAAAGCAATGAACTAAGCAATGAAATGTAAATACGGGCTAATATCGCTACCAGAAAAAGATATAAAACACAGAATAAGCAGAAAAAGAGTTTCGAGTCCTTGCATCTACACATTTTTTTTTCTAAATGCCAGCCAGTCATTCTTTCCATATAACACAAGTGGAATGAAGTGACATTTGGCATTTTGTTATTTTTCCTTTCCATTAAACAAAACGCGATCAATATCAGAAGCCTGTGACATTCTTGATGACTTTTGACACTTAATATTAGAGTATGGGGTGTGTGTGTGTGTGTGTGTGTAAATATTTATGTAATTTTACGTATTTACTAAAACCTTGTGACTTATTAGACATATTAGATACACTCGCTGAGAATTCTGTCACATTTTCTACAACTGTTTCCCTCTGGGTGGTCGGGTGATCTGCGGTTTAGAATGAAGCCGACGCTGATGATGTGGCAGAGTGGGAGGCAGCTTGACACAAACGACCCCTCAGGGGGGTTGCAACTGATGATGCATACCCGTAGCCTACGCTCATAGGTGGTATGGTTGCTCTTAGCCTGCTCTCGCCTCTGCCTCCATTCAATGAGGCTTGGACTGTGCTCACTGGGCAACGTGATGTTGCACTTGCTGACCGCTGGGTTGACCACCCCGGCCGACAGGTGCGGCTCCGTACCAAGGGCTACGTCCATGCCACTGGCAAAGGTCACATGAAAAGAGCCATCGGAGCTCACGCGGTAAGTGTTCTGAGCGTGATCTGCAAGAAAGAGTGGTTAATGTGTGAAAAAACAGTGGTTCAACACCTAACTGCACTTACAGAAAAAAAGAAAAACAGTTAAGACAATGTTTTTGTCTATATAACACAGACAGTTTTTTTTTCTTTTCTTGTCCCTTTGATTTCCTCTGCATAAACAGAGACAAATTAACACTCTGTGAAACCTGAAAGACAATCTGCTGAAAACCTGTTGACAGCCAAGAAAGTATGAAAAACTATTTCCTGTTTATGCCTGTTTTAAGTTCGAAGTGGGGGTCTGCTGTTTTCACACCTCTGCAAAATTTTCTCACAGCCTGGAACAAAGCAAGTCATGTACCTTTGAATGGCAAAACTGTTTGTGTGCATATGTTATAAATGTATACACTAAATAAATAATTCTGAACCAAAGGCAACGAAACAAAACTGTAATGTTAAGATGGTGCAGTGGTCTCCCGTGGAACAAAATCAGTATTCTGAACAATGTTGTTTAATTTGATTTCAAGTAGAGGCAGTGGGAGCAGCAATAAATGATTAATGAACATAAATAAATGATTTTTCTAATAAGAAACAAATCAGCAGGCATGTTCAAAATGTCAGCTCACAAATGACAATTCAATTACCTTTTTATGAAATATACCATTGGATGGAGTGCTACTACAGTTCCAGTGGTCACATATATAGTGTGCACTGATCAATCATAACATTAAAACCAGCTGCCTAATATTGCGTAGGTCCCTCTCATGCAGCCAAAACAACAGATCCTGCACCAAGTCCTGTAAGTTGCCAGACGGGGCCTCCTTGAAACAGACTAGTTTGTCCAGCACATCCCACACATGTGATCTGACTGAGATCTGGGCAATTTGGAGGCCAAGTCAACACCTTGAACTCTTTGTCATTCTACAGTGTAGCAGGGTTCATACCATGAACAACCCACAGGACCTGTTCTGACCATCACGCTTGTCCATATTTCCTGTTTCTAAATTCGATTTCAAGAACTGACTATTCGCTTACAGTCAAATCTATCCCACCACTTAACAGATGCCATTATAATCCAAGAGATAATCCGTGTTATTCACTTCACCTGTCAGTGGTTTTAATGTTGTGGCTGATCAGTGTATAGCTGTGTTTAGCTGCTGAGGGCAGCACATACATATAAAGACATCAACACTCAAGCATATATCCCAGCATATGGCCATGAGGAATGCAATCTGATTCTGATTAAGCACAGCCCAGTTGAGAAACATACCTTGGCGGAATGTGAAAATGGTGTCAGAGGAGGAAAAGTTGGTGACCGTGACAAAGTTCTCTGAGTTGGAGCTGTCTACTTCCACCCGCACCGACTTCTCCATGTTGCCGTGGAAACTGCTGACTTCTCCAGTCGGGAAGGTGACATTGATGATGTGTCCTTCACTGTTGTACCTATTCAGACATGAGCCCTTTCTTACCAAGGGTGTTACGAAAGGCATTGAAGAACAGATCTGATTTATCCGACACAAAAGGCCAACCGAGACATTTCATCATCGACTCTGGACACTCACTGAAGGGTCATTTTTAGGTAAGAGATGTATTTTGCTGAGCTGTGGGGCTCAATTACCTTTGATCACTTTATAGATATCTATATGTGACTTTTGAGACCACTGTCAAGTCATATTTCAAGCAACAGACGGCCCCAGTATCATAAACAGTTCGGGGGTGTGAAGGGGGTGGGGGTGGGTGGGTTGTGGCATTATGGAGTTTTGGTAGAGTTGAAGACACCACAAGATGGCACTGATAGTTCACACCAAAGCTCACTTACTCAGTAGAAGGGGTGCTGAAATATTCTGTCAGTAGCAATGACCACAATGATGCTTTTTTGACAATATGTATGCTTTGTATGAATATGCTGGTGAGAGGAAGCCTCGCAAGCACTGTAAGAACCGAATGAAAAGAGAGAGAGGGGGTTGCGAAATCATACTGTGCCTTCCACATTAAGCTAAGGCACACTCAAAGCATGCATTCAATGTCTTTTAAGAGCTATGCCACTGAATGAGCTGGAAGGAGTTACATAAAAAACTAAGCCTTACTCATACACCGTGGTCCAGGCGTTCTCATCACTCTTCGTTGCTAGGAGACCGGTGCTGCCATGGTAAGTGAGCTGGGCAATGTCATGGCCTTGGGCCGAGACCCTCTTAAGGACTTGGCTGTTGCTGACGGTGAGCCAGTGCACCTGGCCCCTGGGTGCCACCAGCCAGAGCGGCATTCCATTAGCGTCCCTCCTCACATGCACGGCGTTGCCATCCCGCCCCACCACTGCGCTTAACTGCCCATCGGCAGAGTAGCTGAAGTTGTACAGGTGGTCTCCTGTGATCAGGTGCTTTGTGTGGAGATGTGTGCCATTAAGGCTGAACAGGTAGAGCTCTTGGTCCATCACGGAGGCAATCTCATACATGCCAGCGGCATTTGGCTGAGGCCGGTTGGCGCTCATGGCACGGATGCGGATGTTGCCCAGGTCAGCAATGTACAGTGTGCCATTAGGTGCCACTGCCAGCGAGGAGGGGGCTTCCAGCCGGGCATCACGGGCGTAACCGCCGTCACCTGTAGAGATGAATCAGGAAATTTCAGATTAATCAAAACAGATGCTTGTTTTGTCCTCCTGAGCAAGGCTTAAGGTGCTTTCTTCCTCCCATATCTGAGCTTCACAGAGTGAGGAAAGTTATTCATTTATGGCAAGCTTGATGGAAATTTTTATTCATCAAAAAAGTCTGCTCAGTGTGGGCGCAATTTCAAGAGTGCTTAGTGGAAGGATTGGGGGATGTTTTGATGGGTGGATGTGTACCGACAGCAGGCTAGAGGTTTGCGAGCCAATGGGGAAGGAGGCCATCCTCAAGGGACTGCAGTGTGACGGACAGAATGTGTTTGTGCACAGAAGGGAAATGGCAGATGAAAGCCTCTGAAGAGAGTAATCATCTGTTACCAGCATGACATGATAGGAAAAATGCAAAATACCCAGGGTGAAATAGTCACTGTTCCACACTATTGGTTTAGAGAACATCTACGACATCGAAGACTTTTAAAACAGATTTTGTTCTGAACAACACCCCCACACAATCTGAATTAACTGATACTGCCCGATTTTAATCTTCAGCTTCTAATTTTAGATTTAAACTTTGCTTTGCCATTACAGAGTAGAAAGTGTGCCAGTGATGTAATTTCTGAACTTGTTGCATGATACGTCTTTGACACCTTGTTTGAACATTGTTGAAAATGGAAAAAAAGTTCTCAGTAGTAATAGTTCTTGAAACTCACATCAAAAACTTAAAACAGAAGACCACATTTGGACCCCTGGGGATGCAATGGATGTTAATGAACACTGCCATTAAAGTGAATTCTCCCCCTCCACAATAAATGATTGAAGCAATCCACCACCTTAATATATTACATCAAAATCTCATGAGTAAATCAAAAACAGATTGGAAGAAGATTCAATTTAGGACAAAAACATTATCTTGACCATTATGTTCTCAAATATTTTTCAGCTTTCCAAAGGACAGTATCAATTATTTAGCAGTCCATCTTGAGAGACTCCCATAAGCTGAGAGAATAATAAATCAAATGTTGAGGTAGGCACTTCAGTGGCTGAGAGAAAAGAAAATGATCAACAGTCATATCTAGGATGTTTTTGATAGGTTTGCTGTTTTAACAATACTCAATTTAGCAATAATATTTCATATCATCACTTATAAATAACACTTAAAGTGTTATAGAGAGCTTAAAGTGTCCATCCAAATTCCACTGTTTTGGCTATGAATTTACAACAGACATGGCAGAAAACATACAAATCTACATTTTTTTAAGCAAACATGCTTTGGCTGTTGGTTCAGAGAACCATCAAATATAAATCATTAATTTTATCTTACTGATGAGCCTTTGGAGACGGTTAGCTTTCTTTCCACTCACCAGAGAAGCAGTCGCAGTTGGGGTCAATCTTGCAGTCGCAGTCAGTGGGGGCACCAGCAACTACAGAGATTTCCCCATTAGTGGTGACCTGCTGGATGCGGTTGATCTTCCGCTCGTCCGTCTCTGCGATGTAAAGTAGACCCTGATGGGACACGGCGATGGCTTTGGCTGCCTCCAGTGTGGAGTGCACTGCTGATTTGCTGAGTAGGAAGTGGTCAAGGCCCGGGACTTGGCAGTGGATGGGACGCCCAGCGACAATGTGCACCTCCAGGCTTTCAGACACCTGCAGCACGATGTTGTTGTCTAGGATGTAAAGCGAGTTGTCCATGGGGTTGATGGCCAAGTCTGTTGGCCATTCCAGACGCACCTGCATCCAGATGACACGACCCATTTTTCAAATCAAGCATTGACTTTCAGACCAAAGAACTAGACTTACCATAGCCTTAAACAGAAAAGTCCTTCTTTAATAGCTCATCATCTTTTGTTACTTCCCAAATTGGTTTAACTGAAATACAACTTTGTCCAGCTCCATTTCCAAGCAAAGGTCAGTCAACAGAGTCCAACCTTTCCACTGTTTACCCAACACTGTCAGTAATGCACCCTTGGATTCTTTCTCCTGCCCCAAATGTCAAGTAATAACTGTGATCACTGGCAGTTCAAATTATAGCCCTGTGTCATCTGAGCCAGGTAGGGGTTGCATTTGTGGGAGATCAGAATCAATGCAGGTGGGCGCAATGTCTCCGACATGACTGAGGCTTGCATGCCCAAAGACCGACGAGCTCCATGGGTGAATTAGTAAATAAATAGAACATGTTAAATTGCAACTGACAGATTCAATTATTCCATCTGTCAGGAAGGCTGAGAAGCAGGGGTTTCTCGGTCAGAATCCCATTATAACAGGGAATGATTCATCAGGACAAAGCACGGCCCCCATCGTGCCACGCCAAAGAGGAGCGTGTAATTTATGCTTGTGCGGACAGCTATTGATCATATCCTGCTCATCTTAGCTCATCACAGAATTTGTATTTTTTCCTTGCTTTAGCCAATTCCCTGCCGATGCTATGTAGGTCTCACGTGGATGCATAGCGAGAAAGCCAACAGCAAGCTTTAATGTCAAGAGGCGTCAACCAAAGAGAAGGGAATTGATTCAAGGTCATTCCGCTGTCACTTTCTATAAAGGGCCTTGACAGTGAGTACATGAATGACAGAAGATATCAAATAACATACTGGGATGCTTGACGGTGTTGTAGTGAAGTGAGATATGTACAGAGAGTATTGTTGTATGGCAGGATAAATAATAAACTGATCAAGTACTGAATAAAATCAGCCCATGCACACACACACACTTAATCTGTGCCAAAAGAGTAAGGGCCCGCATCCCTAAGAATTCCTTTTCTAGAGAATCACACTCCATGTGCAGGTTAAAAGTACCTTTTCATAAGGAACCTTACGTGTGAGAGTATTTAGCTGTACAGCTCTGGAGGAGACCTAAAAGTGTCCATTGCTGTTCCTTTGGTGCAAAGTGCAAAAAAGACCATTGTGTCTCATTCATTCATTATTCATGTGACACTCTGCCAGCTCAGAACATCTCAGAAGGCTTTGATCTGATGGGTCAGTAATCAAACTTTAATAAAGTGAGAGGCCTCCCCTGCACTTTATACTAAAGCCACTCGTTACTTCATGAGGCGAGGAAGGAGGGCCGAGTGGTTAGCCGTGCCGAAATAAATAAAACAACAAGGAGCACCACAACTTTCCTCCGTCAAGAGAATAGCACAGGCATGATATTCCACTAATAGACTGAGAGGAAAAGCGACATTAGTATGGATTATGCTAATTGTCATATGCATGTCGTAGGTGGGTCAGTGCAGTTTGGAACGAGTGTTAATCAGAGGCTAATTGTAAGCAGCCTCCCTCCCCTGGCTGATCTGTGGGAGTTTAGTCTGAGCACGCAGTTCGGTGGCCAACTCGCTGCTGAGACTGGAGACTTCACACTGCTTACGTGTGTGTGTGTGTGTGTATCTGCTCTGGTTCTGTATATGTGGCTAGTGGGGAAGGTGGACCTGTGCCATGTGTGGAGCCAGTATGTGTGTAAGGATGTGTGTGTGTTGTGTGAGAGCCCAGGGCTCGAGCAGGCTAATGTGTCCTGCTCCGGCTGATCTCTCTCTTCTCCCTCGCCTCCCACCCCCTCCCCGCAGGAGGACGCCCTAGCGTCAGGGGCTAAATAATACATTAGTGTTTTGACATGGCATAATGCGTTGCAATGGGGAAGCAGGCAACCACATGCCTGCCTTTCCTCTGCCTGCTACTCCGAGCCGGCCAGACAGGCTGGACTGTAATAGGCAGCTCGACAAGCCCATCTGTACAGAAGCTCCGCAAGAACCTTAAAAGAGCTCTTTAAAAAGACAACCTTGACTCTTTAGTACAGACAGGAACACGGCCTTCTACTCAAGCCCATTTTTCTAATTCAAGGAGCGGGGACTGTCTGTTTTATAACATTGTGATCAACAGAAATCCTTTTTCACTTCATAACCATATCAACTTATTTTGCTCCTGAGCCAAAGACACAGAGCCAACGAAGAAAAATTAAATTCCAGCAAGCTGCGGAAATTCCACTTTCAGTAGTTATGTCTCTCACCCAAAGTCCTAATGATATCAAAGTCATAAAAGAAGAAGGACAGCTTTCCCCCCATCCAAAAATGTAACAGCTGGCCCACAGCCCTCTTGAAAGGTCACCATGGTAATAAGCCTTAATGGGCAGAGAGAGAGGCCCCACCCCTCAGGTGGGATATGGATGTGGGGAATGGATGAGAATATGGGTCAGTGTGTCCCAGTAACAGAAGAGGGAGCAGGTCTGTGAGTCTCACCCAGCTCCCTCGGAGGAGATTTGTATGTCCCAGTACTTTCTGTTTCTGCAGATGCTGATAAAATGAATAGTTTAATAAAAAGAAATCAAGGTACACTATTTTCCGCTTAAATTTCCAAAGGCAGTCTATTAGCCAAGGAAGGTTTGCTGTTGCTTTTTTAGTTTTGCACTGGAGCTAAAAGTGTAATTTAACTAACAAGAAATGGAACCTTATTACCCAACAAATTACCCCTGCAAAAACTTCATATCTAACTAGGCGCACACTTAAAACCGCTCAAACCACATTGTTTAATAATCTAAAAAAAAAGTGGCTTGGGTAGTTTCTAAACCTATATGACACACTGTTGCCTGAACAAAGCCTTCCAAATGGTTGATCTTACTTGCGAGATGTCATACAGTGTAAGAAACCACATAACCAAATCTAGCTTATCAGTATGTTTTAGGTAAATATGTGATGATTTATTCATGCAGTTTGTACAATTATAACAGGCAGGGTAAAAAAGTTCATTACTTTTTGGTAGGGGTGTGCCGATCTAAAACTCACTAAAACTCTAATATTGGCCAGTCTGTACTATCACATAAGGGTGGTAGTGGCCTAGTGGGTAAAACACTTGCATGTGAACCCGATGACCACAAAGTTGCAGGTTCAAACCCCCACTTTCTACCACTGTGTCCTTGAGCAAAACACTTAACCCTCAGTTGCTCCAGGGGGACTGTCCCTGTAACTAATGACTGTCAGTCGCTCTGGATAAGAGAATCAGTCAAATGCCCCCTTTACATAAATGCTTAAACTAAACTTTGAGCCACATGAAGTAAAGAGAGAAGTGTGAGGACATGAGTAATACAGAAGAGGAGCAAGGCTATGACTCATGGCTCCCTACTCCCCACAGGTTCCCTATGTGGGAATGAAATTACAGGCTCCTGAACCCAAATAGTGTATAATATGTCTGCCACTGGAGATTCAGCCATGTATGCAGAATTCCACAATGGATGAATTGGGCACCATATGGGTGCAGAAGCTCGAATTTTATAACTTGCATAACACACTATAGAGGAAGTAGGAAGTAGCTTAGTTGTGGAAGAGTGGAAAATTGGTATTGGTATGAGCAAATATCGAGTTTGTGGTATCAGTATCAGTATTGGACATGAAAATATGACATTGCGCCACCCCTACTTTGGGCTAAATTACATTTAACTAGAGTAGCAAATTTTGGACACCAAATATAATCATCCTTCATTCACTTTATTTGTGAGTGAAGGGAAAGAGCATGCAAGAGTAAATGCAGCAAATCTTGGCAGCAACAGCCCAGAGCTTAGCTGGGGGGGGGGGGGGAGCAACGTGACCTTTTGTGCTGAAAAGGTTCCCCTGTTCAAAAAGGCAACGGCTCGCCATTTTGCCACCATTAACATTCTGGACATTCACGCACACAACGAATTCTTGCCGTGTTTGTGGCACACTGAATCCATGCAGATCCCATGTTTCTAAAATTTGGTTTAATAGAGAGACTACAGCCTCACAAATTAATAAGTAGAAAGACCCAAAGAGAGTGAGAGCCAAAACTTCAACTTCATACCCCAATACCACAACAGCACCACTGATGGTCAAAGTAATGTCCTTAAGAAAAAATGAAAAAATCTTTTTGCGCAAGTAAGAAATGAGTTCCTCCATCTCAGGGTATTTTTTCAATAAATATGGCAGGAAGCTTTATCTCACACTATACTATATACATTTGTAGTACATCGCATAATAAAATGGGCCAAAATCGGTAACATGTGTTTCATTTTTTCATACTTAATGCTTTAAGAACTAAACTTCATTCAAAATCTGAAAATTCCACTTCACTTCAGCACCGCCACAAAGGGAGAAGCACAAAAGCGACCCAGGGGTTTCCTCCACACCCCTCGTGACAATAGCTAAAGGGGGCTAGGATTTCACTAGGCTTGCTAACACTGATAGCCAGGCGAGGGTTTTGATTTATTTCAGCGACGCCTGTGCAGGTGATCCCCAGGCACATAGCAGCCTTTAGACTTGCTGGGAGGCCTGTGTGCCGGTGATCCTGGCCGTGATTGGCACTGGGCTTGCTCCCCTTGCTCCTCTGCATGGAGCTTCTGCGGCGCATTGTGATGCGCAGCTGCGGCTTCAGGACCATTCCTAATTCATTTGAGTCTGGTATGGATGGGGGATGTTAATCTCTTAACCTTTAGGCTTATTATTCAGCTATTAATGTCAAACTATGAATGTCAACATTTGGTAAAGGTTGTCCAACCTTGGAACAGTTGATAAGAATGAAAGCATTCTGACTGGGCAGAGCACAGTCAGTTATTCAGTAACCATTACGAAATTAGCATTCAAGTTATGCAATCATGAGTGTGAGTAATTTTGGCTTCTTGTAGTTTAAAAGGTTTATAGAAGGGCTAATACTGCAAATGTGTACTCTTAGACATATTGTACTGTGATACTGAATACAGTATGTGTAATATTTATGATCTAAGCCATACTGGAGATTGTGTGTTCCGTGAGTCTTTTGTTTTGTGTCTTTCTTTATTAATGTCTTTAAAGTCATTGGTCATTTTAAGGTCATTGGTCAATGGTCATTTCAAGCCTGCACCCACTGAATAGCAGAACCAATTTTCTATCAAACACTCAAAAATGCTTCAGAACTTTGATTCTGGCTTTAAAATCTTTTATTATTCAAAAAAGTTGATGATAACTGCTGTGTTTCAATAGGGAACGCTGAAGGTACTGGTTTGGGTATGCAGACTATTTAGAGTAAAATCGTACTGTTTCCATGTCCTTTGTAAAATGTTGTCCTAATGCTCATGCCAATTAATCAGATCACATTTAGAAGAATTTCACACATATGAAAATAAAAGTTCAAAGTTTGGACATGCCTACTAAAGAGGTCATCAGCATTTCCACATATTGTTGCTGTCCAAATGTATGTCTTTTATATTGGTTTATGAATTATACATACAAAATAAAAGATGTCTTTTGTGTGCAAATGGTGTAGAAAAATACAGATTTTACATATCTTAATACTAGATCTCTACAGAACGTGTTTGGCTGAATTAAACCAAGATTAGCAGTCCTACTACATCACTACAGTGCAAAAAAATGAGAGTGCAGGTCAGTGCATGAAATGTATAGTAAATCTTTGTGCACACCTGTGTGATGTCCATACGGGCATCACAGCTGAGCGGCTGGGTAGACATCAGACCATTGGAGCCAATGAAGGTGGTCAGCACTCCTCTCTCATTGATCTTCTGGATAGTTGTCCCATCCACAAAGTACACAAAGCCCCTTTTGTCCACTGCAATACCTGCATAGGGAGACAGGAGAGCTGTGCTGAGTGTGCGAGTGTGCAAGTGTGTGTGTGTATGTGTGTGTGTGTGTGTGTGTGTGTGTGTGTGTGTGTGTGTGTGCGTTTTAGAGAAAGAGGAGGAAGGCTTATCCCCATTCTGTCAGACGTTCTGTTCAACAAATGTCACTTTCAACAAAATCATTGCACCATAGCAATGTAATTATATTTCTTTTCCATACACTACTAAAAGGCTTATAACAATGCAAAGGAAAGAAAATAAGTCATTTGTGAGATTAGATTGTAGGAGTAAAGCTTTGAAAATAAGAGTGCTTAGGACTGCATAAAAAACAGGGGCCAGCATTGGCGCACTGCGACAGGATGGCTCTTTTTCCTCCCGCTAACTGGTGTTGCACGCTGAACAGAAAATGCGGGGAAGCCAGGGTGCACGCGGTGTAAAGGTTAGGGTGAACCATGAATCATCCAGGATGGGCGATAGGCAACCTTCAGCTCACATTTCCTTAGACCTAAATGGGCCCCTTCACTCAGCCATGGTGACTCACTTTCATGATGAACCGGCACCCTTCCCCACAATGCACGTTGTGCAGCCTTTTATGACAAGAGCAGCGCTCCCTGGCCCTCTGATCACTCAGGAGGAAAATTAATCAGTTGCGTGCATGCAGGAGGATGGAAATCTCATGTAGGACTGTGGGATGCAGTACTGCTAAGCCACAGAACCCAGTGTTACACCTTAAAGTGACAGGCTGGCAAATTTCAAATGTTTTTTCTTACCCCAAAATGTTTAGCTAACAAGCAATGAAAACTTACACCACATCCATTATCAACAATATAGAAACAGTAGTTGCAACTGTATTAAAGACTGATTTTGTTGGTACTTTGAGCCTGTACTGTACGTTAACAGATAACAATATGCCATACAGTGTCAGAAACCACAATCATGACCTCCATTTACCCCTTAGAATTAAACAAGCCATGGTCTTATCATTTGCGTAGTATTATGTTAACTGAACTATAGTATCATGTTAACTGAATTTCTTAGAAGCACCAAATATCCATACTAAAGCTAGATATGTTAGATATGGAAAATGAGCGTTCAGATTTAGACTTTGACTAAAATGAAAATGGGGATTCCTTATTTATATACTCAGATTCAATCAGCGCCTCTTTTCATCATGTGGCTAAATGACTCAGAACACAGTGCATCACAGCTTGCTGTGTATGGGGTTAGAGCTTTTGACCCCTGTCAAACACAGAAAGTGCCTAAAATGAGTACATGAACATCACAACTGGACCAAGAACCAATGAAAGAAGGTAGCCTGGTTTCATGAATCACATTTTCTTTAACATCATGTGGACGGCCTGGTATATATTTGTGTGTCGATTATCTGGGGAAGAGATAGCACCAGGATGGACTATGGGATGAAGGCAAACCAGCAGAGGCAGTGTGATGCTCTGGGCAATGTTCTGCTAGGAAACTTTGGGTCCTGGCATTTGTGTGCATGCTACTTTAACATTTACCACCTACCTAAACATAATTTGCAGACAAAGTACCTCTTCATGGCAATTTCTTAATGGCAGGATAATGTAAAGTAAAGTGGCCCCTTACAGTCACGCGTGAACACACCACAGCACAGCACGCAGTGTGAACAATGTGAAATTCCTTCTCTGTATTTAACCCATTCACTAAGTGAAGCAGTGGGCTGCCACCGACTAGGGGCACCCGGTGAGCAGTGTGTGGGAGCGGTACCTTGCTCAAGGGGACCTCAGTGATGACACTTGCTGTCCTGGGATTCGAACCCACAACCTTCTGATCACAGGAGCAACTCTCTAACCAAACATTTTTTGGCAGCTCGACTACATTTGTGAAAATTGTGTACATTTGAATTTTTGTGAGGCTATCTCTTTCCCATGCGTTAATCAGTCAACAACTAATGTAGGCCTACTGTTTTACATCACAGATTCGAAATGCTTAGAAAAAGGAGAGAGAAAAAAAATTAAGCAACAGAGAACAAACAGGTAACAATAACAGCCCACAGCTTGCACCTTCGCTTCAGATAGTGCACGAGGTGATGCAATCTGCAGGCAGGCACCCCTGCTGGCTGCAGTGGCAACACATTTGTCATGCTGTTTTATGTGGGGGCATCTTGAGCCCCCAGCCTCCTCTCTGCATGCAGCATGGGCAGAGCCTAAGCCTTTTGACTTTCCCTGCAGTAAGACTGTCCTCTCTTTGCACGGCTAATGAATTCCGCCGACTGTCAGCGAGCGACACAAAAGGGTCAGCGCATTGCTTCTGCATGGCAAAGGTGAACCCGGCGCCGCTGCCTCCTGGCCCCTTCATCATCCTCCCGACACTGATAGATTATGTGGAAGGGTGGGGCAAAGGCTGCTTCTAGCGGCCTCCTACCTAACCCCCCCCCGCTTCTCTTTCGCTGCCTGGACAAGACTCTTCGGCAGGTACCTGTGCACTGTAAGCAGCTTTGCTAAGCGTGAGTAGTGCCTCCACAGGTTCTTGCCCTGAGGGAGAAATCTGCAAGGGCACTACATGCATCGCTGGGTTTTTCTCAAGCCTTGGTGAGCTGATGTTCCTCACACTGTCTGTCGAAAAAATGGGGACACTGAACTTTTAAATATAAATTCGTTTTCACTGTCAATAAACCCTCTTACCTTAACTTTATTAAGAGACATGCCCCCTTTAATTCATTCAAATCTGCCCTCCTGTTGGTCATGGTGTCACTGTAGAAGTATAATGCTTTCTTTGTTGCTGCACTGTGATCGTTTCTGTGAGAAACGGCACACAATCAGAACAGAATTCGGACCACTATAAACTCTTCATTGATTGGTTTCTTAATGCGTGAAGGAAGTGTGAAGTTCTTGTGCATATGGTTGCCAGCCCAAATGGTGGCTTGTTGCACAGAAAGTCTGTGAAAAGTCCCTTCTAATTATGAAAACTAAACATATATTTTTTTATCATTACAATTAATAAAATGTTTAACAGTTTTATACTAGGATGGCGGTATGTTGATATAAAGGTTGACCCTAGAGGTTTGTTTTTAGGAAAACACTTAAATACTTTAAAAACTGGTGACCTTGTGAGTAATGCCAAAACCTACACATTTTATCTCCTTGTTGTGATGTCGGCTTTCTGAAGTCAGGTGGTTGAACCACCTTTGGGGCAAAATACACAGTGAAAAATAAATACAAATAAATACAGTGAAAATGGAACATTCTCGAAATTTTTCAAAAGAAAACATGTGAGAAAGGAGCTTTTCTGGGCTTTAAATGCATTTTGGCTGAACGTTGGTCTCCTGTGTTCCAGTCCTTTTGGAATTTTGAAGTGAAGCGCACTTCCAGAAACACTCTCCCATTCTGTCTAAATGCTCTTAGAAAAAAATAAAAACTTCTGCAACTGCTCCACACATGCCGGCATATGCCTTCACACAATCTTCTGCGACACACATCCTCAGCCGAATCAGCACCTCCCTATGTGCTAAAATGTTGTTTTGCTGGTGATAATGAAATAAAATAAAAATAAAAACAGTTGCTAGAGTGAACCTTAGTTTATGACCATCAAATTAAAAAAGAAAAACATAATTTGGCCATTTACAGCAGTACAACCTATTAGCTACATTTTCACACCAGCTTTTCAATAAAAGCAACACAAATATGCCTTAGATAACTGTTGCAGTCATGTGCCGTGCCTTTTTTTTATTTATTTTATTTTAGAAAATCTTCCTGATTTTTGAGCCTATTCCCACTGGGAGCATTCTGTAATAACGGTAATAACAAACAACTGCAACAGACGAGGGGCTAAAAACTGCTACTGGTGGCTTCGCAACCAATTCTCATCTTGGAATTACCAAGAAAATGATGCCAGCTTGTGTTGATGACTTTTTTCCTCCAGTTTCAACACTAATTTCCAGCATTTTGAGACTGCAAAACTAATGTCACATCGCCTAAAATAACTAGCCCAGAAAATGCTGCTAACTAGTGTTGGCTTGTGGCTTCCTGTTCATTCTCATATAGATGCCAAATAAATAAATAAATAAATAAATAAATAAATAAATAAATAATCAGTGGCTGCAATTTGTGTGTCTGTTTAAAAACGGTTTGTGTGCATCAGCATGGAGAGCAGCTTGTGTCACAGATTTGGCTTTTATGTGATGATCTCAAAGGGTCTGGGCTAATCTAAATCCAATTAACAGAGGGAGAAGGGGGCTTTTTACATCCACAGTCTTGCCTCTGAGACAAAAAAGCAGCTACAAGCTCTCTCCTTCTTTTTCTACCCAGCACCGACATCCATTGTTGCTGTTCTTGCCAAAGGACGATTTTACACCTCGAAATCGCGAGGAGAAAGAAGCACTGAATAGTCTCAATTAATTTTCTGTTTCACTGAGTGTGTATGTATCTTATATGGATTTTGAATGTGCATTTTTTCCAGGACTAAATATTCATGAGCCCAGTAAGGACTGTTGAAAAGAGGTCATTAATGAAACGAAAAGAGAGCGTACTGTGTGTTTCTATGTATGTGAGCATAGAAGTTCATGAGAGCAGGATGTGGTTTTCCCTCTCCTCTCAGCGTGCGCAGCAGCAGGTTCTTCACAGGTTGAGGGAACGTTCTCTATAACAATGTCACAGGAAACAGCACCTCAACAATGAGCAAACATTTGAAGCACTATTAGTGGGAAAGAGCTATAAAAACATTTCAACACCCACACGCGGAGCAGAAAGAACGGCTGCTGTGATTTCAAAAGATATGTTCATCAGTTAAAAACACCACTTAGGGTGAAAATGCATTTTGAACCACCAAGTCCAGCAGAGAGGGTGTGTTGTAGTAGACTATGATAAAATGTAGGTTTTGGGATTTCTTAGACACACACACACATACATACATACACACATGCGCGTGCGCACACATATGCACACACACATGCGCGAGCACACACACATGCAAGCACGCACACACGCACGCACACACAAATTGGAACAGACAAAAATTTACCAGTAAAGCCACATTTAAAAAGTGCTCTAAAAACTATAACCACAATCATTTATATTCAGCATTTCAAACCATGCACCAATTAAACAAGGCTCTCTTTGTAATGTAACATCAGTTGGCCAGTGTTCTTCAAGTACATTCACAATATGCTCATGTATACTGTCATTTAATGTGATAATGATCTATTGTCATTTAATGTGATGATAACTTTATGTTGTTGCCCCACCTGCATAATGTACTACGTGCAAAAACACCCGTCAAACTAACTGTTATGCTGAATTTCATAGTGAAAATAAACGCATACATCCTCGCTCGCGACCAAACGTGAATACGGCAGAGCGTGCATATTAACAAATAGGAAAAAAAGTGCCATAATAGCAAAGGCTACATTTTATGTCTATTTTTTTTTTTACAATGTGTCAAATTCAGCAAAAAAAAAAAAATCACTATTCGTGCATTAAATGGCGCAGAAATGTCTTCTCTATGGAGGATATGTGCTTATTTTGACACAGAAAATCAATAATACAAATACAATTACGAAATACACGATTAATGTAACCCTTTCACTTTCAAGATATGAAACTTATAGCTTTTGTAAAAAGTACTTTACCATTTTGCCAGTCTTGACCTTGTAAGCCTTTGGTTTTCTTATATACAACATTTAACAGACACACATACATGGATCAGTCTTTTGTACATTAGATGTTACGCCATACAACTCACAGATTATTTGAAATATACCATTGTCTAATCGTGGCACAGACTGATGAGATTATAAGGAGGGTAGTGGATTATTAGATATAGAGGCCTTTCAATGAAAGGCACATATTTAGGCCAAAAAGGAGACACCTACACAGTGTATTAGCATATTCTTGCCATGGCAAGTAAAGCACAAGCATCAGAGAGAAGTCTGCTTTAATCGGAGAACATAAAAAGGCTTGTGTTTCCAACAAGAAACTCTTTAATAGAGTTTAAACCACTTCCTAAATAAATAGACTTTCTGTGTTAAGTCATCCTAAACGCTACTGTTGTTGGTACCCTATTATTCAACTAAATTAACTTCCCTCTTCTAAGTAGGTTTTGTATTTAAAAACTTAGATGTGACGAAACCATTGAAGCCCAAAACACATTTTATGAAAATGATTTCCTTTTCTCTGATGTTTTCTGACGTGCATCCAAATTCATGACCTGTACTGATGGATCCTCAATCAGCCCAAACCTACTCACAATGCTCGCTCAAACAGAAACTCTGAGACAGCAATCACTGAACAACTTTCTTACAAATACTGTAGATTGTCAATACATATTTGTGTTATGTCTAATACAGGTAAATGTAAATAAATAATATCTTCAAAAAGAAACGGCACATTTCCAAGCATGTAATATACTACTAAATAGCCCACTTAATTACATGGTATTACGCTATTACATAAGTATAGTGTTTTCTCTCAGCGGGATGTTTTGCACATGGTTTAGAGATGGAACAGCTAAGGCCAGCCGCCTCCACAGAACGAAGCAAACGTCTGCGTTGGATAACGACACGCAAAAAGGTTTAGCCCTATATTTAGCAGGTGCATACTGCTGCTGTAATGAAAGGGGTTGGTGGACGTAAATGCTGGCTGGATCATAGATGGCATACAGTCAGTGTGAAAAGGATTTTGCGCGAGTGAACTTCTGCCTTAGTCTCTTGCCTTCCTGCCTGTGGGGAAAAATTTTGCTCATTACATGCCCGCGGCCTATTGTTTCCCCGGATCATATTTCACCTATTACCTCTCACGGAAAAAAAAAAAGTAAAAAAAAAAAAAAAGAAAAAGAAAAAGGACAGAGAGAACGAATTTTGAATGTTGGCCCGAATTGGAAATGTGATAAGATAAGGCAAGGCAATTACTCATGCTGTGTGCCTTTGCAAATTTAAACTAGTAAAGTTAAAAAAAAAAAAAAAAGAAAAGAAAAAGAAAACATTTCAACAGTTGCTTTTTACCAGACTCTATTATTCTGGAAATGGCACTGAGCTAGGCCGTGTGTGACCAGGAGAAACAACCTCAGAGCGACGCTGAAACACACACATACTGTGGGGGAAAGTTCTGCTACAGTGGAACAAGTGAAAGAAGTAAAATGGAATTACAGTGAAACAAGTGAAACGGCCGCAGCCACTTTGGGCAACATGAGCATCGGCCACATAATAAAACAGAAGCATTTTCACTCGAGCCAAGTACTGCTATGACATCGGAATGCAGCATTCCATGGTAGCTTAACCAAAAGAGAAAAATAATCTGCTCATTACACAGTCCAAAAACCTTTTGTAAACCTTAAAAGCTGCAGTCAACAGCAACAGCATAAGCATGCTGTACTTGTATATTAACTCATTACACACTCATTGAAAGAAGTGTGGGTGTTGAAATTTGATTGAAGTGCAAATTCCACCCTTTCATTCCAAACCACATTTGTGATCATAGATAGAAGATAACATTTTTATTACAGAAAAAAAAAAAATGTTTTTGCTGTTTGCTGTCATTTCTGACGGCAGAATGGAAAAAAAAAAACTGATTCTTACGTACAGAGTTTGTCTGTATTTGCACATTTATGCAAAAATACATGAGAGAGAGCGCTATACTATGAAATATAGGCACTAAGGGTGCTGGTCTATGGCTTAGAGCTAATATCCATGACATAGCATGACCTTGAGAGCATTACTGCCACTTTACTCTACTTATGATAAAACTTATAATTTTTATTATTAGACTTCGAAACTGTTTTGATGTAACACATTTTATGCTTGTGCAACCACTTGACACATTTGGATCACTGTATGTAAACCACGAAATTCATTACATAGTTGTTTAATACGATGGTCATCGAACAAAATCTATCTATGACTTAATATAATTTAATGCTATCTATGTTAACATAGCATTAAAATATATAATCTTAGGAATCAGACAGTAAGCCAGTTTATCTCAATGGTATTTATTTGTACAAAAACACTGGGAGAACATGCAAACTCCACATAGGCACAACCCTTAGCTGCCCTGGCCGGGAATCGAACCCAGCACCTTCTTGCTGTGAGACGACGGTGCTACATTAACGCATTAAATTACATCAGGTGATGCTGACGGTTTTTAAAATGGCTGGAGCGCACCGAGAAATAAGGAACTAAACCTGATTTCTAACAAAAAACATTTTTTTCCAGTTTATTACAATGTTCAGCTGTGTTCATTCTAATGTGTATTTAATACTGTCTTGTGTTTTTGCTGGTGACAGCACACCAGCGGTTTTTTAAAGTACAGCCCCAATAACTAGTTTTAAAAAGTTTTTATGGCTGTCTAAGGCTTTTCCAAAGTACTGTACATTTTTAGTACGTCATAAACAATAACAAACTTGTCAAGCAAATTCAAATAATCTCAGGAAAGCATCTATTCCAAGTCAAAAACTACGGGCAGTCCAAGTTTAATAACTGCATCATAAGACAACTGTTGTCAAAAACGGAGTACACAGGAATACATCAAACATCTGTTAAAACCACACAACAAGCTCCGTGACGAGCCTGCCGATTAGGCCTACAAGTGTGTATGTTTGGCTTATTTGAATCCTAAGGAAACATTTAATGAGAAATAAATTGCAGTCTCACTTCAAAAACAAGGCTCAAAGTGAACACTAAATGAGCCAGCCGACACGATTAAAAAAAGTAATACACCATCTGACAAAAAGGCTTCCTTTATCAAGGTTACTATGGTTTACATCTGTGCAGGCACCGAAAGAGAGAAAAAAAAAAATCACCCTTGCTTCGACTGTTTAATGATGAAAATTAGCATGGTTTTCCTGGCTGGGCTGATGATCTGACTGAGATCTAACATGTTTTCTTTTTGCATCCTGCTTCAAAGACAACATCAGTACGTCGCCAGTGCTAATGTGATGTTAAAGCAGAGGTAGAGAAGTCGCTCTTTCTACTATTTTGAAAAGTTCGGGGCTAATTTGCCAGCAGAGCAAGAGAACTAAAGTCAGTTTTGCTGGTATTTCTCAGATACTCTGGACCCAGTGTACTAAGCATTTTGTGCCAATTGAAACTACAAGTGCAAACTCTGCCTGCGTGTTATGTACAAAACTGCTATGCAAGAATAAACAGTTTATGGGTGTTTATGGGGTGAAAAGCAAATTTCACTTCCCTACCGCATGTATATGCATGTGCAGCTCATTACATATTGCTCTTGGTTTACTATGGTTTCCGTTGGTTTACTATACCTTTAAAACCAGTGATAAATTTCCATTGGGGTCTGAAAAGTTGATGTAAACAATGGCTGCAGATGGAGTACATGGAGGCTCGGGCCTCAAGTATATGTTTACCATTATTAAAAAACTGTCTGAACCCTCTAGATCAGATGCATTACATGTACTGGCATTTCACAAAATTGTATTTCTTAGTTGGAGCACAGTTACACACCTGTAGAATATCTTGGTGCAAAAGAACTAAATTTATTAACACCACTACCTCTTCATCATTGAACTTTTCTGTTGATGACTCCATTATTTCCTCACCAGTGAGCGGTTAACGGGCGATGCAAAGTTGGCGGCATATGCTGCAGTCATGGTAAAACAAATGTTACATTTTGGTGTATTGTGGATGCATTTTGTTAATCTTATGCTGTGTCTCTGTGTCAAGTCCTGGGATGTGGCTTGGGGATAAACACTGAAGTGTTCTTTTTGCTCTCCAATTAACATATGTATACTTCGTGGTCTTCTTCATAGTTACTATGAACAAGCTCTATAGAATGTTGGCATCTCATTTAACCCAGTGAGAAATTGTTGCCCTGCAGCAAACTACATCACTAACAACTGTAGCTGTTTCTCTTAGAGATTTGCTGACAACATGCTCCCTGTCATACTCACCATGTAAAAACACTGAGCTATTCTATGACATTACGGCAAAAAACAATGAAATGTGTTTCTGCCTTGAGCTACATCAATAAAATCAAAAGCATCTCAGTGACATTGAAGGAGAGAAACAAACAAAGAAATCTTCAGATCTCAGTGAAAAAAAAAAATGACAAGGCACACAAATCTCTATGAAGCTAAAAGAATGGTTCAGTCACAGATGCTTGCTGTAGCTGTAAGGCAGGGTGAGATTATCTAAGCAAAAAGGCTACACCCCACCTATCATAACAGTGTGCCTATTCACATGTATTCAATACACACTATATTGACGAAAGTACTGGGACACACCTTTTTTTCAAGGTTTGGGCTAGGCCCCTTACTTCCAGTGAAGAGCAATCTTAATGCTTCAGCATACCAAGACATTTTGGTCAACGCCATGCATCCAACTTTGTGGACACAGTTTGAAGAAGACCCATTTCTGTTCCAGCATGACTGTGCCCCAGTGCACAAAGCAAGATCCATAAAGACATGGTTGGATGAGTTTGGTGTGGAAGAACCTGGCTGGCCCGCACACAGAGCCCTGACCTCAACCCCATCCAACACCTTTGGGATGAACTGGAACGGAGGTTGCGAGCCAGGCCTTCTCGTCCAACATCAGTGCCTGACCTCATAAATGCTTTACAGAAAGAATGGGCACAAATTCCCACAGAAACTCCAAAATCTTGTGGAAAGCCTTCCAAGAAGAGTGGAAGCTGTTATAGCAGCAAAGGGCGGAACCAACTCCACATTAAAGTCTATGTATTTGAATGCTGTGTCATTAACGTCTCTGTTGGTGTAATGGTCAGGTGTCCCAATACTTTTGTCCATGTAGGGTACTTCAAGAGATGATGGTGACAGAAACAGAAGGTGAATATAGGAGTTATAGCTGCAAAAGGGGGACCAACTCCATATTAAAGTCTATGTATCTGAATCTGTATCTGTATCTATGTAAAGTCCCCGCTGGTGTAATGGTCAGGCGTCCCAATACTTTTGTCCATACAGTGTAAGAATAATTTACTCTAAATTGAGGTATTTTTGATTGTGCATTTCAATTTCTCATCATGCATTATATAAAGCCTCTTATACAACTGCCCCAAAGAAATGCATTAGTGGCTGGAGCATAGACAGGTCAACTGCGACAGCTCCAAGAAGTCTGACAGTATGGTTGCTATCACTGACAATCTTGCAACACTTAGACAAATGACTGTGTAGCCCCATGCACATAACAAAGCCATTCTCCTCTTCAGTGTGGCACAAATAAAAAGAGTCAGTGCTCTAACAGTCTCCTGATGTTCAGGGACACTGTGTTTACAGCCAATGAATGAAAAGAGTCCTCAAACGACACGCCACAGAAAATGTCTCCACGGCCACATTAGTTGAAGACGGTTAACAATCAGTCTCTGTAGCACAGATTAAACTGATGGAGTACGATGGAGACACTGGATCTTCTCCAAGAGAGACACAGTTAAAAAGAGAAAATAAAAAAAGAACTGTTACAAAGCAAAAATAAAAAGACTAAAAAAGGTTAACTCTTGAGGTTTCCATTGGTGATATTATTCACATCAAAACAAAAGAAAAAAATCAGACCTGTCCATGGTACAATCACAACCATAGGTAGTTCCTGCTATTTGTTAAATAAAAAGAACTGTTCTTCTGTTAAAACGGATGGAAACTACAGTGGTATTATAACTTCATTACTTTTTAAACAAGCTCTCTTTTACTTCTCCTGGGCTTGACACAGCAGCGTGTTCTAGTTTCACGATATGTTCTCTTACTGGATGTTCTTTGGTGTTCTAAAAATGAGGCTGCAGAGGCAAATGACTTTGTAATAAAACAGACAGTTATTGTTCTAAAATCCAACTTACTGAGCCTTTTGAAGCCATTGTAAAAAATGAAATATGACCACACACATCAAATGAATTCTGAATGAATGCACAAAATTATTAAAAACTATTTACTAGTTCTCACAAAAATCCATGTTGCTTAACAACCACAATCTGCTGTAAACTACTATTGCAATGCTTAGACAAAAGCTAAGTTTCTATGTCTGTTAGAAAGAATTACTGAAATTATTACTCGTAATAAATTAAAATAGTGGACATTGATGTCTTTCCTTATTATGTGTTTTGTCACCATTTTATTCAAGCAGTAAGCTACTCAAGGCAGAGTATTACAATTTTAGCATGATTAAGGGGCTTTTAACCTAAAATCATATTACTTATCAAGTAATTTGTTGTGATCAGTCCAGGTAGATAATGTATTCTAGGTAGACGATGACCCAAAGTAGCGCTTTAGACATCAAGCATTTGTCCATAATCTAAGTAAGTAAACTAAGTAGCCACTGGCTGTGGTTGTCCTGGTAGTTTGTGATGGCCAGGGGAGGCGTCTGACAGCATCAGATTGCGGCGAGCTAATAGTGTGTAAATGCACTGTCATGCCTCATCTTCTTGTCGTATTTAAGTCATACTTCTGTCAATCAAATTGGCAGCCACACTTACGCAGGACAAGTGGCAGCCTGCGTGACAGTGACGGAACACTGTCTTAGAGCCTTCTGGCACCCTTTATTGATTCACTCCATGATTTAGCAAACAGTGAGCTTAAGTAATCCCTCATAAGATAGCCCATGCATTCTCATTCAGACATCTTAAACGTCCCTCCTGGGCAAGCTTCTTGCCACAATGTTTTTTTGGTTTTTTTTTCTCTGGCATGTAGCAAGCGGCAAATCATAGATAACATGTCAGACGCAATATATCACAGGGCCAGAGTGTGTTAAACCAGCTAAAAATGGGAGCTCAAGTTACAATTCATTATTTATGTCTAAAGCATCACCTTGTAATGTCAGATCTGCTCCTACTCAGTCATTCAGCTGAAAGCCCAAACAGATTTCTCGACTGCAAAACAGTCCCATACCAAATCATTACTTGAAATAATTTGTTACTTCCTGCTAACAAAGAGGTCCTCTTCACTAAGAAGTCCCAAAGCCTCTATTTATGCATGTGTATGGCTTTGGATGTGGCCCATTAACAGAACGGCAGAAATGAGGTCCCAATACACTTATTTTCTGTTTGGTAAAAACAAGAATAAACCCACAAAACCAAACATGACAAAACAAGTCATTCCCTATAGATAATGCCCAACTGCTGTATGGTGGTGTGGTCATGCTTCACTAAGCCTTTTTACAGCAGTGTGGTGAGGAAACCACATCACTGTGGGACAGAGCAGTGAAGTCGTACTAGCATCTAGGTTAATGTGGTCCAGAGTGACAAAAATAGCCCAGGGAGCACTGACTGTAGAAGGTTCTTCTGTGCAGATATAAGATGTACTTTTTTGATTTGGGAAAAGCGGGGAAAAAAAAAAAAAAAAAAAAGTCTTGTGATTCATCTCATGCATAGCGCAAGAGCTAATCCACTATCTCTCGCTTGGCTTCCATTCACCTGCCTGTTGTCGGCGCTGCTATAAATGACTTTAGTTTCGCTCCTTCCTCCTGCCGTATCATCCTGATACGACCTGTCATATCCATTCAGGACTAGGGGGCCATGACACTGACGGCGTTTCTGCCTAGTGTATTTTTGGGGGTGCGTTTGGCCTGCATTTATGCTCTCCTTGCTAGGCTCCGCAACCTGCTCTACCACTTGCATCAAAAACGTGACTTTAAAAACTGACTTTCTCTCTGCTGGAACACTGTAATGGCGTTGACTCAAGAGATAGGAAAGGCGAGGAGGGGGGATGGGGAAAAAAGGGCCATGGTGAAAGGAGAGACGTGATTACTGTGTGTAAGCACCAGATAAAGGCATTAGTCTGCCACCTCTGGGATCGGGCAAAGGCAGATCCACAGGACCTTTCTGCCTGGTGCCACTTTCCACAGCGCTAGCTAAGCCGATCCCGCACCACAACAGCACCGATAAGAGGGGCCACGTCCCGACCAAAATATGCTAACGTGTCCCTCCTCGCTGTGGACTGAGCATGAGAGAGGATGTAGGCCAGCTGTGGCCATTGTTCTTAGGTTTGGCTGAAACTCAACTTATGCATAACAGACCAATAAGGCTGTGTTTGGTTTTGTGTTAAAAAAAAAAAAAAAAAAAAAAAAAAAAACAGTAGCAAAGACCAAAAACAAAGATTCACAAATTGTCCAGTTTGAACAGTGGGGCCAGAGCTAACTGTAGCCTAAATTTCCCTTTTGAGCAAAAACATGGGAATGCAACATTAACCAAGAAATAAAGAGTCTCTCTCTTTCTTTCTTTCCCTCTCTCTCTCTCTCTTTCTCTCTCTCCCTTTCTCTCTCTATCTCTGTAGTTTTTCTGTTCTGGACTTTGTATAGTGTTAATTAGTTCTGCGGACAGCAATGCTTTACAATTATTTCCGCGAGTGGGGAGAAAAAAAACAACAAAACCAAAAAGAAATCTGTGCATTTGATTAAGATGTGAAGGCTTTCAAGGGCGAATTTTAATCCTGAAATGAATTCAATATGAGCTTGGTGAGAATGAAGCCCCTCTGAGGCTTCCTTGAGTGGGAATGTGATGAGAAATTGCAGCACAGCTCAGTGAACACAGTAGCAAAACATTGAGATGCAGAGAGAGGACACATATAGCAGTGATGTCATTTGCAGCAGATAAATGCAGTGTTCAAAACTATCTGGGCAACGCATCAGGTGGGGAGTGGGGGGGGGGGGGGAGGTGATTCAGCAGAAGCTCAATGCCTGTAACTCGAAACAAATCTGTACAATAAATATATAAATAACAAAAAATAATAATACTAACAACAGTGACTAAAAGATAGTCCTTTCATTTTTCTTCCAAATCTTAGGCTCGTTACAAAAGCTCCTGCGGTAAGATATGAAAATCGAACTGTACAAGGGCACCGAGGCCTGCTCACTTGCTCTTCAAGATTGATTACTTTCGTGCTGCTTGCTGGATGGATGTAATGAATTTTTAAGGCCTTTTACCGGTTGCAAAAAGGAATGTGTTGAAAGTTGTACCTTGGACTGCTAATCTAGGTCTACAACCAAGGGACCTTGGAACATCATCCATCAGCTAACCCTGAGCTTAAAGGTCAGGTATGGTGGAGGCATCTTCAAATGTACGCAGGTCAGGGTCCTTGGTGGAGGGGACCATTTCCATACCCAGCAAACCACATAGGGATTGTCTGTGAGCCCATCAAATTAACTTTAACATGATAAGAGCAAGCCCTCTAAAATGAAAATGACTCAATATGGAGCCACACGGGACCTGCCGCTGGTTAAAAAGGAGGTTGGACTGATTTGTGGGCCGCTCGTTGGTGATCATTCATTAAAGTTCAAAATCATCCCTCAAAATCTGTATCAACACTGTACTATCTTTCAATTGAGAATGGAAAGATTCTGATTGTGAAATCTATTTTACTTTATTTTTCAAGCTCTAGGTGCTTTAAATGTAGGAGAAGCCTGCACACCAATGTTTTTTTTTTTTTTTTTTTAATACCCCATGACAATGCCATTTAACCTCCAGATTGTCTGGACATTTTATGACAAAAACTAGAAATCATCCAAAACTACTTGGAAATTCATATTGTTATATCCTGTTAAAAATTTCTCAGTCGTGCTGCTGTATCTATTGGATAAGTAAAGAGCATGATCCAACCAAGCTGAAAATGAGAAATGCACATTAATATTGAAATCATATCAATGTCAGCAAATATTTGTTTTAAATAATATTGGCAATGGACAGATATTTGAATTTAACCAATATTTTATAACATTTATATATTCTGGAAGAGTAAACCTTTTAGGTGACTGTGCTATACTATCTGAAAGATAGTTTAGTTTTTGTCACTTTTAATTAAAACGAGCAAATGAAAGTCGTGTTTTATCGGTACTCTGATTAAACAAGTCAATAATAAGTACTTCCCACTTTCAAACTGTGCTCTTAATGAGCTTGTGCCTCATTTATTTATAAAACATGGTAGCAAACAGAAATATATAATTCTACAAGCCTACACACTTTACAAGCCTACACACTTTACATCCTCTTTCAGCATATTTTAATGAGTTAAAGGTTCGTTG
>JBBPCZ010000034.1:19864078-19874977 GCA_037974445.1 Brycinus macrolepidotus
TATGGACCTTGCTTTGTGCACTGGGGCACAGTCATGCTGGAATAGAAAAGGTTCTTCCCCAGACTGTGTCCACAAAGTTGCCTCTTGTTGTCCAAAATGTCTTGGTATGCTGAAGCATTAAGATTGCTCTTTTGTCCCAATACGTTTGTCCATATAATGTAAGTTATAAAATTCATTTTTCTACAACCATATAGTGCATTTGTCCATAACAGAATTCTGCAAACATTGCCAATGGCTATTTGTTAGACATACACTACTTGGATGCAGAAGCCTGTGTTTTAATTCCTTTATTGTGCACTGTTAGGGAGTGTAGGAAGTATTGATCCAATTGAGACAGACTTGCTGCTAATCTGTGTTACCCGTGTCCTCATCTGTGTATCTCTCTTTACAGCATGTTGCTCATGTCCAGGCTTTTCCGATATCCCGTCCGGTGATTTTGGCCCATATTGGATCAAAACCATTACTGAATATTGGATCAGCACACCCCTAGAAACAGGTGGAGAAATTCAATTTGATGAAAGATTGCTCATTCTGTTTTGTTTAGCCTGTTTTGTAAAACAAAAATAAAATAATTGAATGTGGTCATAGTTTATTATGGCTATGTTCACATTACAACCCTTATTGCTGATTTTTTTTTTCTCAGATCCAATTGCTCTGCCCTATCTGCCTGAATCTGCACCCTGAAACCACCCACATGTGCACATCCTACTCAGGAATGTCACGTGAATGATCTGTGACAACAACAAATGAAAAAACTAGCAGTGCAGATCTCCACCACAGAGATCATTAGCTCTGATCACATCTCAAGGGACAAGGTGGAAAAAAGCCCAGATGGTTTAATGCTTCTGCAGCATTTAAGCGTATGTAAGTGTCTCAGATCTGATTTAAAAAGATCAGATTTGGGTGTCTACATGGTTCTGGAAATATTAGATGTGAGGCAAGTTTTGTACCTGATTCAACCTGGTAACATAAAAGTAGACTATCACAATGTCATAATCATGTAATTTTTTAAATTACTTTAAAATAGTACAACAACGAAAAAAATATTATTCTAGATTTTGAACGGCTTAAAGTTTGCTGCAATAATTTTGTATTCAGACACCATTTCTAACTAGTTCTACTATTTCAGTCGTTCCCATTATAACCATTTGCGTTAAATCAAGCATACAGCCATGCAATCTCCACGGCCACCAGTACTGAAATAGGTTGTATTGAAAAGCTCTTTGACAATGTAGCACTCTCATAGGATTTCCAGCTTTCCAGCAAGTAAGCTCTGGACTGCTAGAGCTGCCCCAGTAAACAGTAAGCACTGTTACAGTGAAGTAACAATGTCTAGGAGCAAGAAACAGCCCAGTTCCATCCATATATATAACATCCATACATATCTAAGGACTAACCAAACAGTGGCTTGCAGAATTTCCAAAAAAAAAAAAAAAAAAAAAGCACTGTTGTTTACTTACCAGCAGCCTCTGTTAACCCCCAAACCTCCTGGCCATAGATGTCGGTCTTATTCCAGGCTAGAACATAAACCAGTCCCGGGGCACCCGGGTACCACTTCTGGTACTGCCTGCCTTCTATGACAGCAGAGACGTGCACCTTGCTGAGGCCTGGTGGTATGGAGGAGTGTGTGAGGATGATGCGCAGCAGTGACTGGTATCCAGCTGTGCGTGTGCTGAGGTAGCTGAGCTTCACAAAACTGCCCGGAATGAAGATCTCCTCCTGCACAGCCTGTAGGGATGCAGATGATCATTAAAATATACAAACAATCCAAACTCATCTTAATATCTACCGCAGCCCCTCAGCCCCAGATTTACTGTTCAGTTAGTACTCTTAAAGGAAAACTCCAGTGTTTTTTAAACCTAATCTTAATCTTCCACATCTTTGGAATTTGGTCAATTACCAGAAAATCTGATAAATCAATCAATCAATCAATCAATCAATCAATAAAATAGCACATGCCCTATTGCATTTATGATTCCCAGTCTATTACACATTAATTGTGTATTGTTTTCAGATTCCATCAGAAAGGTGCATTTACTATTTGTTGTCAAAGTCTACAATTTTTATTAATTATGCACATGCTGTACTGGCTACAATACAAGTTACAATAAGATCATGAATGTAAGTCATAAGTCATACATTTCTGTTGCTTTACACTGGTTTGGCTTCCACCGTTTAAACCTTTTATAATCGTATTGGATAAAAGTGTCTGAAAATGTATTAATATAGATATAAATGTATAATTTTATGCAAAAGTTATATGCCTCTGGTCAACTTACGTGTATTATTGATGCGAAAATAAACACATTTCCCACTTTTCCACAATGTAATGCACAATTAAAATCTACCTGAACTGAAGGTATTTTACCCCCCAAAAAACATATGGCATATGGAAATTCGGCACTAACATTTTCATAAATGCCATATTTCTATATATATATATATTTAGAACAAATATGACATTAAATATGGCATTTTAGGAAAATACATTTATATATATATATATATATTCATAGATAGATAGACCAGGGTGTATTAAAATGTCCATTCATAGCAATCCAGCAGCACAGCAGGAGATCAAGGTGTTGGAAGCTTGAAATTACTAGATGAGCTCAGCCTCTTCATGGCATGCTGGATGGTCTAGTCATGCTCCAAAGGTAACGAGTGGCTGAACGCCATCCCCTTACGATCCTAATTGTTATTTTGACTGCTCAACTTTGGCAGGGGATGGCATTATCTACTGCCAATGGCGTGGATTACAAAAAAAGCAGGAGATTTAGCCCATTCTGCCACTATGATCGCAGCCCCAGACACGTGGATTTTGAAAGCTAAAACAGATCTGGGGAATTGAGGTGACGCTAGCTTTTTTTTCTCCCCTACTTTGCCTGCATTATCACTTATCCTACTAATTAGTACCAAAGCATGAAATTAATCTGAGGCAGAGTGAGGACAATCATCTTGCTTCAAATTGCCCACCACTGTAAACCCAGTATATATGACGTCCTCATTTAAAAAAAAAAGAAAAAAGAAAAAGAAATCAGCATATCCATTACATTCTTTTTTTGTGTGATCAAAGTGACCTCATATAGGAGGTTAATCGGTGCAAAACCTTGTTAATTCCCAGCCTGCTGGATTCCCCAGTGACATCTGTATGTGGTACAATTTCACAGTGGAATTAAAGAGAGATAGCCTGATTGGTTCTTACTGGATTGGAACGCAAAGGAAGTAGCATGGAAATATCACCTTGCCAGATATCTGTAATAACTTCGCTCTCCAGAAGACTTTATTCGCTCACCTTCCCTAAATGAACCGGCAGACTCCATTACCGAAGCACTACCTGCATAGACCAGTCAATATAAAACAAGTATGCTGGGCTCTGTACTATAAACTTAGTATGATTTTATTTAAACCAACAGTACTGGACTGTTACTCTACATTGGAATGAGCTAATTCAATTCTGTTTTTGCTGCATTACCATTTTTTCTTTATACACTATGGGAACAAGACTTCAGACTGCACTCAGGACTTGACTGAGATAGTATACGAGGTAATAACTAACAAACCCCACCACTCCCTCCCTAAAAAACTGCCACCCTCCAACCCCTTTGAATTACTGAATTATTGTCATTATTTAAAATCGGGTGAAGAGATCGATTTTTTTGTCAGAACACTTTTTTTGAACAATCTGGCAACTGTCAATAAAATACAGATTCACAAAAAAATCTGTTTCTACAGCTGCCCCAGGCTTTGAAAAAAAAGAAACAAATGAAGTAGAGCTTCAACATGTTAGCAATCATGTCACAAGAGGTGTATGTGCTTGGCTGTCAGTCATGTTACATATCCACAGAACACAGGCCTAGCAGGAGCCTTAGCTTAACCTTTTATCTAGCAAACCACAAACACTGTGACAGCTGGTTAGCTCTGTAGAAATAACGGCAGAGAAAATAACATGGCTTTGAGGATGGCATATCTCCACCTTAAAAATGTTTTGCTTTGTTTTTGTTCAGTATTCAGTATTTTTTGATTAGAACAGAGTTACTGCAGAAAATAACATGTCTATATGCTATGCATTATATCTGTATGTTCTATCCATATCATGCTCTATATCGGATAGGTGATTATTAAGCACAGCACGTGTGGAGCTTGCTTACAAAGTGAGACTGGTTGACATCAGCTAACAAGCTAGCTAGCCTTCATGCTGGCTAATATATTCATTCATTTTCTGTTACCGCTTAATCCTTACTAGGGTTGCGGGTACCCGAAGCCTATCCCGAGGTGTACAGGTGCGAGGCAGGGACTCACCCTGGGCGGGGCGCCAGCCCACCGCAGAGCACACACACACCATTCACTCACACACACACCATTCACTCACACACTCACACCTACGGTCAATTTAGAATCCCCAATTCACCTGACACGCATGGCTTTGGACCGTGGGAGAAACCGGAGAAACTCGCCACCACGAGGAGAACATGCAAACTCCACACACACAAGACCAGGATTTAAACTCCCAACCCTGGAGGTGTGAGGCAATAGCGCTACCCGCTGCGCCACCATTTAATTTAAAAAGCTTTGAACAGAACACTGACGGTCGAAGTTCGAAACAGCTACTTTCAGCTTATCTCTGTCAAATTAGATGATTCACACTTTAGAAAAAGTTACAGGCAGTTTAGTTACCAGTAAAGTACTGTAATACTTTAATACTATAAATATACAGTATCACACTATAAAACATTTTACAGTAATTTTACTGAATCTTTACATACATCATAGAGTAGAGAAAGTGTAAAACCATTGTTGACCAGACGTAGAATTTAAATAAAACAGAGAATTAAAACAAAAAAGAAATTACAGTGATTGAAGTGAAGGTCAGTTCTCTTGCCAGTACTCCACTGGACACAAAGATCATGTTTACTCAGTGATGTGAAGCACCGCATTAGAGCAGCTGCACTTAAATCAGGGAATAAAAGTAAAGTGGCCCTTATAGTCACGTGTGAACACACCACAGCACAGCACACAGTGTCAACAATGTAAAATTCGTTCTCTACATTTAACTCATGCACCCAAGCGAAGCAGTGGGCAGCCAGTGACGCAGTGCCCCGGGTAGCAGTGTGTGGGGACAGTACCTTGCTCAAGGGTACCTCAGTGGTGCCACTGGCAGTCCTGGGATTCAAACCCATGACCTTCCGATTGCAGGGGCAACTCCCTAACCACCAGGCCACCAGCTGCCCCAGAATGCTACCCAGAACACCCCAGAAACCCTGGTCTGACTTGCAGGTGCAACATTCTATAGATACTGCAGCTACAGTTCTATTCACAACACCAACCTACTACTTCATCGGCTCCACCTTCTATATATAAACCACCAAAGCATACTAAGTTACTTCAGGAGTAAGGTCTCTTTTTTTCTATTATTTGAAAAAATGCCTTACCCCCCCCCCCCCCCCCCCCCCATGTTACTTCTGTAGAGACTGCAGATAATTCTGGGATAGTTACTTCACACATCAGATATATATACAGATAGTTACTTTATAACATCAGATTCCAGAATGTACAGAAAACTACAATACCATACTGTAATATAGGAAAATGTTCTTGTATTGTAATTTACTGTAAAATGACTGCAATTCTCGTAGTCTTGGAGGCATCAAGGGCTCCTCACCTCACCAATTTGCATCTTAGACATAGAAATTTGAGCTTTTTATTGGATGTTTGAATCACTTTTGGGGTTTACTTTGCATACCTGTATTTCCGGGATGATGGGTCCCCGGAGTGCACACTCTCCAGTGTATCTGGTGAGGGGAGAAGGCAGCACGACAGGATGAGGACTAAGGAAATTTTTCTCATCACAGGTTTGTGGTGTAACTTCCACTCGGGACATGGTGACTTTGTCCAGCACCAGGAAATTGTTCCAGGGCAGCCAGACAGTGCGTCTCTGGGTTAGAAAGGGTGGTCTCTGGAACACCAGGGTCACTGAGATAGCTCCCACCGCCACCAGGTCAAAACTGTATGAGAATGCCAACAGAGAGAAAGGTGAAATCCCTGTTCTGCTGAGACTACAGTTTTTAAACATCCCTCAGTGCAAGAGAATAATGAGCTCTTTTATAGAAGAATCCGAGTGAGGAAGGCAATTATATATAAAAAAAGGAGTGTGTGTCCGACCCATACCTGCCGTCCTGTCGGCTGATGGTGAAGCCGTACTCCGGGCGCTGAAGGAAGGTGATGTTAACTCCTACCAGAGGTGCCCCATCCACGGCCACCACCTGCCCACGCACCACAGCTACTTGGCTGAAGCAGAAATTATGAAGGAAAAGAGTTCAAGCTCTCATTATGAAACAGAGATTTTGCCGGTTCTACAAAACCATTGTGCTGTTTATTGAACAGCCTTTGAAGGTTAAGTCACTTTGCAACTAGGTGCTAAAAATGGAGACTAGTACTGACATGTGGGGGTGAAGAACCATTAAAAGTGAAGAATGAAGAGTGATGTGAGAGTGATTCTTTACCGATTCTTCAAAATTATTGCTTTAAGGGCGTCTGCCAAATGCCACTTTAACCTCACATTATATGAAACTTCTCCAAAGGTTCTACATACATTTCACTCACAAAAATGAACCTTTAACCCTATGTGTTGCAGACGGCCGTTTGAGAACTCACTATGGTTCGTCTATGGCAAAGGACCCTCTCTGGCACCCTAATTTTAAAAGTATAGCCTGCTATTAACAAACCACACTGCTTGATGGAAGAATAGTTTTACAATAATTATTGCTAATACAACAGTTATTAATTGAACATTGCAGATCTAAATGTTTTATTGTCATAATAAGCCACCAAACAATAAGCCACCAAAAGCTGTTACAGTAATTTTACCATGGCTTTACCATGCTTCACATGACACCACCCCTTAACTGTGGTAAATCACCGCAACATACTACCTTTTGTGATTATTGCTTTAATTTGTCATGACTAAATTCTGACTCACCATCACTTTTTGTGTCTCTGTCACTTCAGAAGCAATTAAAACTTAATGCTGCCTGCTTTTATCTTTCAATTGTCTGTGCCATGAAAGCAAGGTCACATTGTAATTGGAAAAGCACAATATGTTCATCAGCTATGCCAGGTGTTTCAAATACATTTTTACAGGCATATACCGCACAAAAAGAAAAGGAACATTGTTATATTGCTGGAAGGACAGCCTTAAAACTAGACATGTCAGCCACTCAAACGCTTGATAGCATTTGGTGTAATAATGAAGCTGAGGGAGTTCAACATGAAGGCTGTGGCAGAAACCTCAAACTCTCTCAGACCTTTCATGTCATCCGCCATGCTTGATGGACTTTCCATTTGAATAATTAAGAGACGGAGACTCTACTTTTTTCTTTGCCAGTCAAAATTGTGTGCTTAATAAACTATATTGAGATTAAAAACTCATTGGAGGCCCGGGCCAACATGACGAATGCTATAATAAAACGTCGTCTCAGTCTGTGTGCGTGGGAGAAGAGTATGTGAGGGGGTGGGGTGGGGCTTCTGAAATTGAGGACAACCTGAGGAAAATTGTGATCCGCAGTGCAGCGAGCAGGATGATTCAGGCCGGGTCCAGGCCAGTGCCCCTGGCTGCCTGTCTCCCTGCTGCTTTTTCAAAGAGAGAGCAATTCCGCCCCAGTGTGACACATATGTTGCCAAGCTTAATATCCGTCCGCTGCCTGGGCCCATGAGTCCACCGTCAAATCCGACCTCCAGCAATAAAGACCTTCAAAGTCTAATGACTTCAGTAACTCCGACACTTAGCCGCGGCGGGATTTATGGGGCCCGCAAAATCCAGATTTCCAACCTCATTCAAGTTTCCTACTCATTCGCTCAGCCCTCCCTCTCTCCTTCTCTCTTCTCCCTTTTTGAAATTCACCAAGGCCTCTCTCCATGCAGTATGTAAACCACCAGTTCTCGCTTCGCCTCCTCAGATACCAATAATATCTCCCCGTTGAAGACCGTTTTAAACAAATCCTGCCCTCAGATTAAATAAAAAAAAGGAACCATGCAATGAATTAACATTGCACTCTTAAAAATAGTTCCCTAAATGGTTCATCTTGTAGATGCATGGTATCTAATTATATTCTATCACAGCACTAGGTCGTTTCTCGCAGCCCAGCTGCTGAATTAGTTGCTGGGTCAAACTAGGAAGAGACAATGCAAGCAAGACCAACACCTCCTCCAACTTCCAGCCTCCCATCTGACAGATGTAGCTGCCCAGCCGCTGGGTCACTTTAACCCAGCTGTGGATTAATCTGCTGGAGTGGGAAAAAAAAAGCAGAACTTGCTATTTTTATATTCCTTTTATTTTTGTATAGTAAATAAAAGATGTTTTCTAATTTAACAGTAACTCTCTGACTTAACAGTGTTAATCACTTGATTGCCTCATTCGCGTCAGTACTAAATGTTGTCTTGTCTGTTTTTTTCTTGCACTCTCTTTCATCCTGCCTGCACTTTCATCCTGTTCTGTTCTGTTCTTTGTGTTGCACCATGGTCCTGGAGGAACGTTGTTTTGTTTCACTGTGTACTGTGTGTATATGGTTGAAATGACAACAAAACCTACTTCAGCTCACTTTACTTAGTGAACTATGGTATCATGCCACGGTCTTAGCAAGTTTTTACCTCACGATAGTTGTTCATTGAATGTGCTGTAACCTGTTAATAAACATGTTTATTACTATAAGGTTTACACAGGTCTAAATGAAACTGGGCTGTACCGATAAAACTAGTTTTTACATTTAGCATAGTAAAATTAACAAACAGATACCACAAACTAATCCCTTTTAAGAAAAAAGTCAACTAGTACTACATATACAGTCCTTTAGAAGACTCTAGCTGTGCATGCTTTGTTTTAATATTAAGCCCAGTTTCTGATAGCTGCTGCAGATGAATCCAGATGAACTATCTCGTCAGGTTTAACAGGGCCTGTATGGCCTCACTAAGACTCCTTTCCATTAGGCAAGACACCGTATAAGTTGAATACATTACAGCAGATAATAATGTGAGACTGGATACCCACCAACTCTTGTGAGTTATAGAGATCTAATAATCCCTGCTTCACTTCTATGGTTTCATTAACTGGTTAGTTTTTAGGTTTTATTAGGTTTACACACATTTGACAGACACTCTTATCCAGTGTAACTTACAGTTTAATAATGCTATAGTGGTAGGTGAATGTAACGTTAGGAGTTTTGTCCAGTGATTCTTATGGGTGAAGAGTAGTGTGGTTGAATCAAACCCCAGTCTGTCGTGCAGAATTACGACCGAATAAGCAGCACAATATTACCCGCTTTGCTACACCAAATGCTTCATGCCAGAATGAACATGGTAGATCACCTCCTTCAGGCCTAAGATGAGGGCCATACCCCAAGCTCCTGTTACTTGGAGATTAAATGAAAAATTTTAAATTGATATTTGCTACCTATGACTTTTTCTGTAAAAGACATAAAAGATCAATGAAATAAAATATATAATATAAGCTTCAAATTGTTTTTACTGAATATGTTTTATTTGCATCACCACATTATAACCTAAACATAAATTTTGTTTGTTTGCAAGCATAATAATAATAATAATAATAATAATAATAATACAATTTCAAGACAATAGCTCAGCACTGTAGTCAATATGAACCAAAATATGGACTGGTTATTGGGTTAGATGAACTCTAAACTACCTTGAACTACTGAAAACTACATTGCCTGAGTTGTTTTAAACCTAGCGCTTGTTGCACTGTAATACACTTCATTTTGGAAGAAACATTAGATGAGCTAGAGTCTACAAATACTGGAATATACAGTGTTCTTCACGCTCACACATCTCATTTACAAAGTTATTTTAAGAACCATCCATTAAAGTGTTCTTTATGCAACCATACTGGAATCAATCAAAAACATTTTTGGCAACATTATTCATAAGGACATAAGAGCTTGGGGCAAGATCTGAGTAAAAAAAAAAAAAAGGTTATCTGATCATTTAGTGACAAGCTAACAGGCAACACTGAGAGAAAAAAAATCGCTTACCAACATCTCTGGTTTTGCCTAAACAGAAGAAGGATGAATGGGTGGAATTTTCTCCGAGCCGCCGTGCGCAACAATTTGTTACTCAAGTGCCGCACACTGCAATTGATTTCCCCCTTGCAACGTGGGCCATTTAATTAATTTATTTGTTTAGTGTGTGCGGTAGAGGAGGGAGAAAAAGTGCATTTAACTATTTTTCAAGCCAGGAAAAGCAAGCTCTCTCCCTTTCTACCTCTCTGGTCTGTTTGTAAAAAAGGGCCTGGGCCATTTTTCTCTGCTCGGAGGGCGAATGAGAGGCTTTCAAGGGAAATTTATTGCGACGTTTTTACACCCGCTACAGCACAAGGCCTCATAAAGCATAAATATGTAACAAACAATCTGACTTTATATGATTACATATTGATAGACATAAAGACAGGGATAAATATAGGCAGTGGAGGCAGTGGAAGCAGTGACGCGCGATGTGATATATACACGTTTGCACGCACCTGCCATCGAAGGGGACGTCTCCGTGCAGAGTGTGTGTGCCGGCTTTGCCCAGGAGGAAGCGCACGCGATGGAAGAAGGTGTGTGTTGGTACTGACTTGGAGGATGGCTGGCTGTGGCTCTGCTGGAGCAGGGCGAGGGGGTCAGGAGCGCCCTGGCAAAGGGGCTTATTACTGCAGCTCCCCTGCTGACAACAGTCTGGATCCACACAGTCTACTAGGCCATCTGAAACACACACACATACACACACATTTGGCATTCTCTCAAGCAGCTTCACAAGGAACTATCTGGGATGCTTTTCCAAGAGGTTTTACATTGATAGGAACATAAAAAAACAAAAAAAAAAACAAGGTAGGTCAGTGTGTATATA
>JBBPCZ010000034.1:19876199-19888957 GCA_037974445.1 Brycinus macrolepidotus
ATGTATATATATAGATAGATAGATAGATAGATATACTGACCTACCTTGTATTTGTACTTATTGTCCATTTTATCAGTTCCACTCACCACATAGGTGCATCACCAAAATAATCCTCCAGTTATATAATACCTTCTCACTGATGACCCTATGATGGGAGTTCTAATCATTCATGAACGAGGTAAAGGTGACTAAGAAATGATTCCTAGAATCAGACAGACTACAATTTGTAATTGTAAACTACAAATTGCACCTACACAGTACTTGGAGCTGATAAAATGGATAATGAGTGTAGATACAATATAGGTGTCCTTAATGAAGTACATTTTGTAATTAAATTTATAAAAAAAAGAGTCACACAAAAGTATCCAAACTTTTGACTCACATTGTCTATGTCAAAGGAAAAGCAATTGTGTCATCCACACAAACAGAGCCAACACGTTCTTTTGAGACAGCATTTACATGATTCATATGTTAAACTCGAGCAGGTGGCATGCTATGCTTTTCGCAGAAGGCTTGACTTTCAGCCCTGTTTCGAGTCAAAAATACGACATAATTTCCCCAAGTTCCAAATAGATTTTCTCTTGACCTTCACGCGAGCATTTGTATCTGAATAAAGAGGCAATAGCATCCATAAAAATGGCAGGGTATTTCCATAACAATTTCATATATAAACCCTTCCACCCCCGTCCCTCCCCCCCAAACTGTGGGAATGGCATTGACATTTCTAGCTAACCACAGCATCACTTTATAAATGCCAGTAAGGCAAAAAAAAAAAAACACTCTCTTGGAGCACTGGGAATAATAGCTTTTGTCCATGTTATAATGAGCTATTTAAAACCATATTAGCAATACTGTGATCCTGACAGCCACGTTATCTGCTGCATGGCTGGGCCGCTGAGTCCTTGTTGCTCCGAGATAAAGAAGTTTGGAAGAGGATGAACCGAAGCTTCTCAGTTCAAGGTCATCTCCTCCTAAGGGTGCCAACAATTACACACTACTGCGAAACACATTTAACTTGTAAATGTCCCTGCTGTGTATTCCTACGAATATTCCTGCCAAAGAAGCACCGACCGGCTTATAAATACCCAGCTAACTGGTTCTGAAACAGGAGATTATTCTGAAGTATCAGTATATTATGCAGTATATTCAGTATATTCTATCAGTATATTTCTTTGCTCCTTATATAACACAATATCAAGCAATTGCCAGATCAATGACTTTCAGCATTAAGAACAACCATTTCAAACAATACTGAGTACGCAATACGTACCTTTTTCCAGTGCAGTAGTTGATTTCAAATGTACTGTGTTAATAGAACTGTAAAAATGTGCACTGTTGTACATAGAAAGTACCTATTATTTCAGACTACAAATAATTTAACAGGGCAATCTATAAGGTACTAATCTGTAATATTAAGGAAATATGGCTGTAAAAAGAAGTTTACATTTGTGAGTATTTACATAGCAATTATCTGTTACTTATTCATTGTACTATGCACAAATTAACCAAACACATTACCAGTTGAATATTGATAAACTATCTGTAATATGATGGAAAACAGGACTGTAAAATACAGTGTTTTGTTGCACATAGTAATTCCTTAGAGACTGCCTATTTTTCTTAACCCTGGAATAATCATATATTACCATACATTACCATTCATAACCATACATATGTTTGTGGATCTGGTCTAGGTTAAACAGAATACTCAATGTTAAGTGGTATAAGTACTATAATATATGATTGTTTTTTTTCCCTTCATTTTACTTGTCATAAATGTTCTTTGTTGGTTTTCAAAATGAATGTTTTGCATTTTCTTTTTGGAATAAGTTTTTCTCACAATATAGTGAAGGATGACTCATAAGAACTCATTCGGCCATGTTTTCCACATCTCTGTAGTTTTTACCTATTTACACTATTGTTCTTCTTAAGTTTATTTATTTATTTATTTTTTGCAGGAATTTGGCACCCGTTCTCCTCCTACAGTTTCTGAAATATTGGCATGGTTCCAACGTCAAAATATCCGTTAATATTTGGCATAGTGTGCGAGTATTTAGTATTTAGATCGGGGCCGAGTATTGATTGCTTAAAAATGTATTTTTCACCTCCGTAATGTATAGGGAGCCTTAAGAATGTGTGTTGGAGAAAGAGTCTGTGACGTCATGGCTGTGGAGGCAGGAAACTGACAAAAAGCAGAACAATTCAGTTTTATGGAGCAAAACACACAGCAGACTCAAAAACAGACTTCAAGACACTAAAGCTAAGGTCAGTTACTAAAAAAAAGATGTATGCCAGTGTTTGTTGTGGTTTAATTAAAAATATTCAGCCCATAAATGCGCCCTATGTGTGCTTTTAATAATCAGCCTATGTGCACTTTTCCCACCCGTTTTCGGGTAAGAGTGGTTCGCTCCACCCATGTTCAGCCATCCTTAACCATAAATGGCTTGGTAAGAGACAGCAAAGTAATGCCCCCTGCCCCCTGCCCCCTTGGTGGTTCAGCAGTAAAATCCAAGGCACTGAATGAAGAAAATCACAATCCATGGTTCAAATCCACGCTGCAATAATATTTTCTTTTTTTTAACACAAACTTTTCTTTGCTCATAAAACCAATGTTTGAGTGTCTCCAAACACTGGTTTTATAGCAACCACGCTATCAAACTTTGCAATTTCTCATGGAAATGCAATCTAGTTACCCTGAACTCTTATATGTGCATTTGTCTTTGTAAAGTGGGGTTTATACAACCCTAATATAATATTCCTGTCTGTGTAGTTGTGGTATTACAGCCAGATCACATCCTATATTGACATTTTCAGTCAGATGAGGAGCAGTTGCTCTTCTGGATTTCCTTATACATGGCACTGATGGGAGCATTAATGATCATCGAATATGCTTCCAGGCCTATTTACTGATGTCTTTCCCATAGATGCAGATCCCCTAAATGTATGTGTTATTCTGATCATTGTTCCCATTGAAATGCTAGCCAGTTGATCAGTTTTTTTGTGATTAAAACTCCTGCTACCTTTGCATCAGTAATGAATCATCTTTCAAAGTCACTGAGATCTTGTCATCCTGATGTTCAGGAAACTAATTGGGGTCAGTAGTTTATCACAGAAATGTAAATATTGGTCACATACAGTGGGTATAGAAAGGAATCCTCTTGAAATGAAGACACACACAAAACTGATTTTTCCAGCCGTATTTACTCAATACAGTTTATAACATCTAATGAAAGATTCGATAGCAAATAAAAATGACATAAACAGAATCACTGAGATGGATAAAGCATCACACCCTTTGTCAGTACTTTGTGGAACCACCTGTTGCTTTAAATATTTGAGTCTGCTAGGATTACTCCCCTACCAACTGTTCAAGCTCTGTCAGATTTGATGGTGAGTGCTGGTGGACTGCAATCTTAAAGTCATTCCACATTTTCAATAGGGTTTAAGTCTAGGCTCTAAGTATGTCACACAAGGACATTCACCTTTTTCTCCTTCAGTCACTTTGTGGTCAATTTTGTTGTGTGCTTTGGGTCAATGCCATGCTGGAAGGTGAACCTTCTTCCCATTGACAACTTTCTGGCACTGGGCAGCAGGTTTTCCTCAAGAATTAGAGGGTATTTTGTGAAATCTATTTTTCCTTCTAGCCTGACAAGTGCTCCAGTACCTGCTGCAGAGAAACACCCACACAACAGGATAGTACCACCTTGAGACTTAATGTGGCCTTTCTTGAGGAGAAGCTACATTTGCGGAGCACTTGTGATATTGTTTTTACATGCACTCTAAATTCCATAAATTCCTGTAACTGCTTCAGAGTTGCCATAGACCTCTTGGTAGCCTCTCTGACCAGTTTCCTCCTCACTCTTCCATCCAGACTGGAGGGACAGCCTAATCCAGGGAGGGTCCTAGTAATACCAGACACTTTCCACTTCTGAATTATAGACTTTACTGTGCTCCTTGAATCGATTAAGACAGATTTTTTTTGGATCCATCTCCTGATGTCTGCCTGTCCACAACTTTATCCCTGAGATCTTTGGCCAGTGCCTTGCCACACATTGTTGATTGCTTGCCTTCAATTACACTACCAAGCACTCGAATACTCCAGGAATAGCTGTTTTATGCTGAACTAATCAAAGCAACTACCGTTCACAGGTGGAAGCCAATTAGCTTGGTGTGCAATGGAGAAGGTGATTAGCACCTGATTGAGTTTTTTTTTTTTTAGAAGGCGGTGATTCTTTATCCATCTCAGTGATTCTGGTTTCTTATTTTTTATTTTTTCTAAACTGTTGCTATTATACCTTTCACTTTTTGTGTGTCCTCATTTCATTTGCAAAGCAACAAAAGATGAATATTTTGAAGGGGTTGATACTTTTCTATATTCAATATATATTCATGCAAGGTTTTCATTTTCAAATACTATACATACTCTATAGGCTTAGTTATTGTCGAGGTCTCGCAGAAACTGAATACTGCAGATAGTTATGCTTACATCTTAATCAACAGGGCATTCAGTTGTGGACTGAAATTTTAATTGAAATCACTTTTTTCTTTTAGAAATATGTTTGTCACTACATATATACACTAAGTGACGACTTGACTTGAGATGAACGTGTTCAGATCCGAAATTCAAGTATACACCCTAGTTATGATCAGGGAACTTCTTTGGTTTCTTCAGAAATTATTAACTCCAGTCTAACTTCATTATGTGGCTACCTTGCCTCAGCTGTAAAGCCTTTGATTGTCATCTGTTTCCCTAAGGCCTGCTTCTAATGAAGCCTTGCTCAGAATATAAATGCACGTTTTAATGAGCACTTGGTCAAACCCAGACACAAATGTGCATTAAGACTTTGATTTCGAACTCCAGAGGCATGCAACTGAACAGAGCTCACCCCTCCCCCCTCCACCTTCCTCAGATAGCATCTAGCTAACTCAAACGGGTGTATTAGCTTGCCGCATTAAAGTCAGGCACATGAAGACCATGTATACACTTCATCAATTATCTCTGAATAGATGTGAATGGCGCTGGAGTTGCTGTTGAACTGAATAATCTCCGCAGGCTCTTGCTTTTAAATGTGAGACCTCAGCACAACAGAAGCTCCATTAAGGAACTGCTCAGCAGCAGGCTCTCTCTTTCGTGTGATCGCGGATGCACAAAGAACAAGAGGGGAAAAAGAGGGCGAAGAGGGGATTGGAAGAGGCAAATCCGGAGTTTTCTTTGTGACAAAATATTTAGCTGATAACGCTTTGATGATTATCTGGCGACGGCAAAGCAAGCGCTGGAACATTTAGCATCTGTGGCTAGCAGCCATGCTGGGGGACGATACAGATGACACGGCTAACGTTCAGGCCTGGATTCAGCATCAGAGCCCCCCTGCCTCCATCCCTTTTCCCCAGTCCCCCTTGCTTTATTCCTTTCAAAATAGGCTTTGAATAAAACAATTGAAATTTCAAAGGTACAGTACTGGTTAACAATTTGGATACACCTACTCATAGGGTCATGAAATCATGCAGTCACAGGCTTCTTATTCCAATAACTGTGTGGAAAACAAGCACACACAAAAAAAAGGTTGGGGGTTGTTTTTTTCACTTTTACTTTCAACTATGAAGCTCCAATTCTACCGCTGTTAGTTAGGGTCTCTCAAAATGACTACAGACATTATTTGCCATCATTATCTCTGTAAGTACACCTTCTGTTGTTTCCAGGACATGACAGAGATACTACTACTATCGCAGTCACTACCTCTATTAATAATAGTAACGGCCATTTTTAGATGTACTGTATCTGCAGTGGACCCGATGGCAAATACAAATAGTGTGAATGAGTAAGTAAAAACTTTCAAAGGATACTGAAATTATGGTTCAAGCATTAAGGGCAATAAAAAACATGTATTTTTAAGCATATTTATTTGTTACAGAAATGATTTTATACATTACCATTATTTTCATTACAAATTCCAAGCCCTTACATATAAAAATGTAAGCTAAAATGTAATAAAATCTATACATTCAGTCAGGTGTCTTCAAACTTTTGATGGTACTCTATACTCAAATGCACATCAGACTTCGATTCCTAATCTCAACATCACTCCTCTTGGACTGGGGGGAGGTGGGGGGTGGGGAAGTACACAAGTGATATTAAAAAAAGAACACATCCCTCAGTGAGAGTCTGGGCTCAATCAGCAGCGTCTCCTTTCATCTTAACCTAACCAATAAAACCACAAATAATCTTCCCAGAATGTCACCTGCGTGTTCACAAAGGGCCCTTATGTGCAAAATCTCTCAACCAATCAAAATGAAGAGGAGATTGGTTTAGTTTGTGCCATCTTTTTCCGTTTGTTTTCCTTTTGAACAGAATATGTGAGAAAAAAAAAAAGAAGAAGAGCGCATGTTTTCCCTCATCTTTCATCTCGGCAGAATTGGTAGACATCAAAGGTATTAACCCACATTGGCTCTGATTTAAAATCCTCTCAGCGGTTGGGCCACACTGGCCAAAGGCCACGTCGGGCTGAAGAAATGCAAAGCTTTGCACTGATGTCTTCTTGAAGGACCGAGGGTGTCAAGAGAGAAGTGAAACTAGTGAACTCCTTACCTAACGTACCTTCACAGCCAACATGTATATGTCTAATACAGTTAGCTGTCCAATGGATCTTTTTCTGACAGTTTTAAAGGCTTTAAAGTCATTGTCTTATCACACAGATCCTTTTCCTTTATTCTCTCTGGGCCCTGTACCTGGTTTTGAAGTGAAAGTTCTGTAAAAAAAAAAAAAAAATGGGTACAATTTTTGTGCAGTCAGTTCAACACTGACATGCAGGTTTACAGACAAGTGTGCGTCCGTGGTTTTGCACTGGAGTTGTGTTACTGTTCAAAAATCGGGGATTACATATTGCTTTAATAACTGATCTTTTATATACAACAATAACAATGTATATTTTTAAATCTTATAGGCTAGGCATTTTTAGATTTTATTTAAGCTCTGTACTGTAAATTCAATACAGTAATTATTATGCAGAGTCTTTTTTGTTTATTTATCAACTCAGTATGCCTCAATAGTAACATCCTGCCCAGTTTTGCCATGGAGTCATGGGACTTTTATTTTGACAACCCTGACTTCCCCCTTCCTTATTCCTTTCTTTGGTTTGTCCCATGACTAACATTAGTTTCAGTTGGCCCATGTTTGTTCATTTATTTAAGCTGCCTCTACCCTCATGCTTACTTTATTATGCCCGTCTTTCTTCCCCTTGGTTCTTGTTGAGATTAACTGTGTATGTCGTTCTGGTTTTCAGTTATTGCCTGGCTCCTGCTCCCGTGTGTGTCTCTGTAGGTCCCTCTGCAGTTGATGTCCGCTCCTCCCTGGTCTTGCTGGTGAGTCCTGGTAAAGGGTCTGTGTGGGCGCTGCGTGTGGCTGTGGGTCCTCCTCGCGTGGTGGGTAATGGATGCCATGGTGTCGTGAGTTGACTATGGACCATATCAGGTGGGTGTGGCTGGCCCCCAAAGCAAGTTCTGTGATGGAGCCTTGCTAGGAGCCACATGTGGTTGCTGGGCCCTCTCGCTGGACAGGTGCCTCCTGAGAGATTGACAATCCGGCCATCATGGTTTGTGTAGGCACATCTATCGGTGAGGTGTTCACCTGGCCCCTGGTCCTGGGACAGCCTCGCTAGTGTGGAGTGTATGTATCTCTCTAAAATCTATATTTCCTGTCTGTGTTCTCTGAAAGACCTGTAACCTGCCTGTTCTAGCCTCTTTGATTCCTGATGTACATTTAAACCTTCTCTGTGTTTCTGTAAAGTCTGTGGTACCTCTGCTCCCCATCCTGTTTTCCCTCTGCTGCTCAAGTCAGTGCTCCATATTCTTTTTGCTCCCTGTTTTTCCTGGTTTCTGTAATAAACCTGGTTTCACTGCTCCTGCATGCATCCCATTCTCCACACCCCCACTACCCAAGTGATCTCAATAAGACGCATTCTGGATGTTGCAAATTTCCCACTTGTGGGACTAAAAGGGTTATCTTAAATGCTGGAAACTATTTTCACTTCATTCTTGATGTTACAGGTTTTTCAGTCAATTTTTGTAGCACATTTAAGACTCCATTTATCCTGTTGGTAACAAAATGTATTTCTAATCATAGTTTAAAGATATGAAATTACAAGGGACTTGAATAGTGAATTTTATATATTTATGAAACCAAATTAGTTTTCTGTTGTTAAACAACTTATTTTTCAAAACTTTTGGGCCAGCCTCACTTCTACACCTCCACATTCAGCTTTGACTGGCATTACAATGAAATGTACTGAGTGGGCATGTCTGTATACTGATGTGCATTGGAGAAAACAACAATTCTTTGGAAACTAAGAAATGGCCAGAAAGTGCACAACAACAAAAATTACAACAAAGCCATTATATTTTTAAGTCTCCCCTGACCTACTGATCGCTCATCCTTTATGACTCATTCTCAGACCACAGACTGGAGAGCTGCGTACCACTTTTGTATGATTCAAAGGGCCTGGTTATAAGGAAATGATGAGAGGAACAGTAGAAAAAGTAGTACTTAACATGAGGTGCAAATCTAGGGGAATGGAAGTGCACCCCCTGCACACACTTAGTACCAGCACTATAATATTATCCAAAACTTATGGTCAGAAGTGTAGAAGGCAAATTTTATCCAGAAAATAATAAGCTTTCTTGGCGAGGTGTGAAGAGCATGCCTAAATCACCACGTTTGTTTTCCCGTGTCTTTTCTTTAACTTCTGGTCTCTTACCTCCATCATTGTCAGCGTTGTCGTCACACTCTCGCTCCGTCACAGTGTTGCAGCCAGGACCGCTCCAGCCAGCCTGACACACACAGCGCCACCCGCTCTGCTCCAAAGTACAGCGGCCTTTCCCGTTACACAGCCCCGGGCAGCCATCTGACACAGCGCCAGGACTGGGAGTTAGCAACACTCACTACTAATGCTGTCCTTACAAGACACTAGTCATGAGAGCAAATGCCTGTAAGACAGCTACATTTCATAATAGACTCTCCTGAAACATATATTAGGTGGGAAGAATCTTTTAACATCAATTTGTTCAATTCTTCCTAGAAAAGATGCGTGAAATGATAAGTCTTCACTCTCCCACAGCACTAAATTATACAATACACCCTACAGAGGAGAGGAATGGATTATAACTGACTATGCAAATCAAGTAAAATATGGCCAGCATGGGTTACTCTGCTATTCAGTCAAGAAAATCCATAATGAAGCTGAATGGATTCATTCCTAAGGTAACAGATAATGCTGATGTGCCACTCACCTTTTACCACCACATCCAGATCATGGGCTGCAGAGGAAAAAAAAAAAAAAGAAGTGTTCTAAGCAGATTTAACACTGCAAAACCACACACACACACACACAATTGCCATGTTTTAAAGAGGCTTTCAGGTGGGGGTGGGGAGCCGCAATTACTTTGACACGTCCGAGAAAAGCCACAGCGCAAACCCTTTAATTCCATTTTTAAAGTGCAAAGGGGATGAAATGAGTTCTTGGCTTTGCTTTAAGTAAACGCCCGAGATTAAATGGCTCTGGTGGCTTGCAAATTTGTCTGGTGCTCCATAGCCAAACATATATTTTCATATTTTTAATTCTTCAAGCGTCCGTTCATCTGTGCCGGGAAGGAAGGGGGGTGTTGACAAGGAAATCTTATGGTTTAATTACCGTCAAATTAGCTGTGATGCGGTGGCTGATTAGAAAAGCCTAATGACAAAGAAGTGGCAGAGAAAAAGCTGCACAATACATTGTTCTGTGATTGTTATCGCAATCTTAGTTTTGACCATACTGGCATCGGAGGAGGCAGAAAATCTTGTTTAATGGATGGAGGTATTCGCATGGTCTAGGTAACGTTAGTAAAAAAATGCAGGTCAATTTTTTATCTTGTCACCAGTTCATGCGTGTTCATCCCAGCATAGTCTAAATTTTACGTTTTGAAATATTAGAAGTGATTATAACTGCAATAATATTCAATATAAGTTTATCATTTTCGGCCTAAATGTTCAGCCTCTTTTTAAACATAAAAATGAAAAACTTGATGCATTGTTTTTAACTGTCCATGTACTTTTACAGTATTACAAGCTACTCTAGTCACATTTATGTATTCAGTGATTTCCTTTTTTCAATATTCACAATCAAGCAAATTGCACAGTGGTGAAACCTGAGGTTTTGTAGTCCACTGAATAGTTTTTTTTTTTTTATATATGTTTTATATGTAAATGAGAATTGTAACTGCCCTGAATCATTGTGAGGTTAGAGATTTACATCGCTAGCAGCAATATTACTGGACATTTTGTCCATATCATGTGGCCCTGACTGGGATTTACCGATAGTGCAGTGTTCGCCTTCCCATCCAGGCTGGCACTGGCACTTGCCGTCCACGCACTGGCCATGTTCCTCACAGCGAGGGTGGCATGCCCGCTGGTCACAGGCTGCACCTTCCCAGCCTTCCTCACACTGGCACCGGCCTTCAGAACACATGCCATGACTGCCACAGGGCACTGGGCACAGCTCTGATGGGTTTCAAAAGATGGGGAGACAGAGTGGAGGGCAAGTGAGAGAAAGCGTGAGAGAGCAGAGGAGGGAGAGAGAGAAAGCAAAATGAGAAAGAATAATCACTAAACAGCTTTAGGCAATGTTTATATAATGCTGTGGTCACCACCTTGTGCTGACTTTTCTGCTAGAAATTTCACCTTTTTTTTCCCTTAATAAAGCTCAGTTCTGAGATGCACAGTGCAGGGCATGTGGCACACTAAAAGCAGGCTAAATGCATCATTATTAAAAACTAAATCCAGCCCATCAGAGTCAAAGCGCAACACGAGAGTTATTCAGTTTCGCGTCCTTGAATGAACCGCTGTCAAGCCTTTTTAATAATAAAAGAAAAGAATAAATAATGCACAGATAAAAGAAATGAATAAATCATGAACAAATGAACAAAATAAGTAACAACAAATAAACAATGCAACTGGCCCTTTAACTAGATTATGGCAAAGGTGAAGCATATTGTAACGACAAGGTACCCAAACAATGTCTCTGCAACAGCCTGGAGTTCACTTTAGAAGTTGCTCAATTCTGATATTTTTGTTCAGACCTGATGTTATGCATATCTTTCATATCTTTCATTACTGGGGGTTGGAGTTTATCTGCACTGAAGAGACTTGTAGACACGCATTTCATCATCAAGTTATCCGTTGCTAACGTATGTTGCCGACACTGAGTGTTGTAAAATGTGTAAATGGTAAAATGTGAACCCTTGTGCTCATTGGTGCTGCTAGTTCCTCATGTAAGTAATAGTGATTACATTATTTCCAACACACTGATGAATTCTGACCATTCTTTTTATGGTCACATGTTTCTGATCTATTAACCATGTTAAAGTGGTTATAAAAGAACAGACAAAAAAAAAAAAAAACAGATTCATGTCATATTTAGGCATTAAATGCTGCTTCAACCCTATAATGTGAACATAGTTTTATTAAACCAAAGAAAAAATCAAATCCTTTTATTGTGAGTAATTATTCTTGGGTTCGGGGAAGAAAATCGGCCATGCTGTCATACCATAGGGCGTGTATTTAAAGTAGCTATAAGATAAGCTACATCGAAAACGGTATAGGCTCTGTGCTGTTCAGGGTTTCTTTTTCTCCTTTCTATACCTGCTGGATTTTTTACATATTAATAAAACAGGATTTTTCACAGGCGAAGAGGCACTCCCCCATAAGAGAGGAGAGAGGGTGGGGGAGCAAATTGCTGAAGGCCTTAAAAAGTCCCCTTATCCCCACACTGCTGGAGCTATTTCAATTCAAATGTACTGTGCACTTAAGGAACCGCGCTGAAATGGCAGAGGCTCAGCATCTAAGCTTCATTAGAATTATATTAGCATAGGCTTAAGCAAGACTTAGCGCTATGAATCTGAGCAGGATGATGATGTGATTAATAGCCTGCCCCAGAAGATTCGCGGCTTTGGCATTAAGTCAGAGAGGACGAAGGCTACGGTGTCAGTGGACACTCCTGTTTGATGGTCAGTAGTATTAGTATGTTGAACAAAGCGCATAAATCTCAGGTTAAGAAGAGCAGCATGCTGTGAAAAGCACTAAGATTTGCACACATTGACACACATGCATATTTTATACACACTAGGCCCTGATAGATGTATAAGGTCCCACATATCCTATCAGCGATAATCTCAATAAACCAAAGAATGTGTGTCAAAATACATCCGGTAATGAAAAAACAAAGTCTATTCATTGCCTGACATTTTGGAATGAAACAATGTATATGACATGCAAAAGGAAAACATGGCATGGAGATATATATATATATATATATATATACATACACACACACACACACACACACACACATACATACATACATACATATACTGTATATTAATGCTGGGCAATAATTAAAATTATTTAAAAATGATTTTCTTGTTATATGCAAAATTCAATAATGAATTCAAAAGTAGTGTATTGCACACTGTTATTTTAAAAGTACTGCTACATGAACAAAAGTGCAATAACACTTGGTTTGCAAGCACTTTATATATATATATATAAGGGGTGGGAATTTAATGCGTTAATTCCGATTAATTAATTTGAAAACAAATAACGTGTTAAAAAAAATAACGCATTTAATCACACTTTGCATTCCAAGCAAAGGGGAACAGTTTCACTCGCGGAAAAGTTGTCCTGCAACGAGAAGACCTTCAATTTTAACCACCAGTAAACACACAGACACCAA
>JBBPCZ010000034.1:19889992-19904763 GCA_037974445.1 Brycinus macrolepidotus
CAAGATTAATTAATTACAAAGCCTCTAATTAATTAGATTAATTTTTTTAATCGAGTCCCACCCCTAATATATATATACATATATACATATATATATATATATATATATATATATATATGTGTGTGTGTGTGTGTGTGTTTTTTTTTTTTAATGTTACTGGTTATCAAAAATTTTTACAATCAGTATTGGGATTCATCACCAAATACATAGATTAATCAGGGCTTGACACACATAGACATCCACATGCACACAACCATATGTACATTTGTGAGCTCCTGCTGGTTTGGGTCTCTTTTATCTCAATCAAAATACTAGTAATAGTGCACCCTTGTAGGAAATCAGAATCATTGTGGACAAACTTATCGGTACATTTTACTAATTGAACATTACAATTTTATGCTACTATTGATACAATGACAAAATGGGATTGATACTTTTTAGAAGCATTATGTCATTTATATCTCAATGACACAGTATTTTAATTTAGACTGTGACACACCTGCAACTTTTTAAGCAGTGCTACCTGCTCAAACAAACAAAATGCATGGCCCACAAACCAAATGCATGTAAGTCTGTAATTTGGTCAACCATGTCTCTGGCACACAAGCACAGTCTGGAATTTAGTCAAGTCCAAAAAAAAAAAAAAAAAAAGGAGCCATTTTATGTCATACTGATTTTCATTCAGCATGTGATGTGATGCCTTTGCAATAACTCAACAAGAGCAAAAATACTGGCTGGACTGCACTGCACTCGAGTGCAAGGAGAGGCAGGATGAAACGAAACAAAATTACTGCCAGACCCTTCAGTCTAGAAAAGGCTCTCTCTGATGAAAGCAGAGAGATTACATTAGGCCAGTGGTAAACAATAATAATAATAGGAAAAGAAGAAGCAGCACTTCATTCAACAGCATAATAAATTAGGCTCAAAACAGGCACACGGTCAACTGCGACAATCTGTTGCTGGCTACGGCGGAAGAATTTCACTCTAACCAGGACAATTTGTTGGAGGATCAAAATGCGAACCTTTTACAAGCTGCCATTATTGCAGCCGATAACAAAAGCCTTCTGTAATTTGATATTACTTCTTGCTCACTCATTAAAAAAGCAACAAAATTCTACTGAAAGTGGAAAGTCTAAACTTCCAATCAATATTACGCATGTGTTCACAAACAGAAGTACATATTCTTTTAATTTGATTCATGTACAATCTTATTTTGAAAAAAAAGAAAAAAAAATATTTTTTCTAAAATCTTTTTTGCCTGTAAATGTAAAAAAAAAAGTTAAATGCCAACTAAACATTAAATATGCCATAATATAATTATATTTGAACAGTAGCGCAAAACAAACACAATGAAACCTTTTAAAGGGTTAAAAGACGTAGAAGACAAAATGTCTTGGCTTAAGCAAGAAAAGTCAGAAGATTCAATACATAAAATCTTTGGTGGCATATGCACAGTCCCTGGAGTGACAATATTTAATCAGTACTGATGTACGATGGCCTCTTCTAACAATGATCCCAAAATGAGGCCTGACTAGCTCACCCAATTAGGCAGGCTTTCGCACACCTTAAGGACAGGCGAACGCTCCTCTCCCCCATGGAACACTTATGATGATGAATTCTAATGCCACTTGCTTGCACCTATTTCTGTTCCAGAAGACATGAGTATGAACAAGCTTTATAAATATGCAGCACACGGTGTTGCTTTACTATTGACAAAATGTCTAGCCAGCTGGGCTGGATAAATGCAAACCGATGTTGCTGTACTGTACACAGTGGCAGAATTAGGACTTGAGCCACACATTTGCAGGGAAGATGAGTCACAGGTGTGGATCATTTAGAAGTTGTAATTAGGTCAGGCTTGTTGCTGGCTCACTGAGAACACAGCGGTTTAAAAGAGGCCGAGGCCTCATGCACACGTCTACCGATATTCTTTCTCCTCCAGGCCACAAAAACAGCATTTGGAGTCACTAAAGAGTTTTTGTGCTTTTGGACAAATGAGACAAAATCTACCGAGTGTTTGTTCTCCTAAGAACAAAGAAAATGTATCTTTTTGAAAATGCTGAAGTCCACTTGTGCATGGTTATTGCCTGATGCTACTTTGTTGTGCAATTTCTTATTGGGTTTAAATCATTATCATTATGTGCATCACTATGTGCATTATTATCTTACTATTATGTGCCATGTCCGACCATGTGCAACATCATGCAATTTTTTTTATGAGATGCTAAAACATTACCATTGTATGAATATCTTATTGTGTTCTATGGTCTTACCATGTGCAATATCATGTGAAGTTTTCATAATGGCTGCTAAATCATTTCATTATGTGCAATATCTTATCATGTTCAATAGTCTTGCCATGTGAAATATCACTACTTATGTCAGTATTACTTAAATACAACTTATCTCTACTACGTGCAGTAACATACTCCTAACCACCATTGTTTTACTCGTAATTCATTTGACAGTAAGTTACTTATCTATAGTATTAATACCCCAGTATTTGTGGGATCAGTAAAGTTTTCTGATTCTGATTTTGCATGTGTTGAGCATGTATCTGACAGGGCTGATGACCCATATTTCAGGGTTTGTTTACATGTTTACGCAATTTAGTTTTAGTTTAGAATTACATCACCGGTGCTTGGGGTCTGCACTGCATGAATATGAAAAATCACTCATTAGAAAACAAATCAGAGCATGATGATGCACATAAAAAATTGGCCCAACCCATCCTAAACCCAACACTGTGCCGGGGTCACCTGGGCTAGGGTTGGGTAGCAGAGCTCTAATCATTCCACAGTCCACGTTTTTGTCACTCTTTTTGATCTCTTTAAAATATTTCATTGTCATTCCACTCCAACATCCATTCCACTGTCATACCATTTCATATTCTATAATTCACACAATACAAATGCTTCTAATGTTTATTGCAAGGCGTTTGATATTCATTTTTGCACACTCATGTGGACATCTTTTCAAAAAAACACTGCTGTGAACGGGGGGAAATGTGTTTCAGTGATATTTAGAGAGGACATGGCTAAAGTAGAGCAGCAGAAGAAGAATGGGAAACATAGGAAAAGAAAACCTCTTTGTATTGTTTACTTCATGTTTCTGTATGACCAGTTACGCTTTTGCCATCAAAGCTCTTTTCTTTAAGAGGTCAGTGTTTTTTTTTTTTTTTTCTTTCGCTGTGCTTTAAATAAACACTCCGCTCACCTGTATGCTGTCTCTGGTGCTTTGATGGCTACTTTATCCCTATTTACCCTGGTCAGCAGCAGGTCTGGCTGTATATAAATACACACACACAATAACTGGGACACTGAAGTCAGACCTGTTATTACTTTGGCGCCATACACTTTGGACAGAAGATGAGGTCTTTGAGTTCATCATTTTAGGGTAATAGCATTTTTAGCACCTAAAATAGGTAATAGAACTTCATTCAGTGTCTCACATTTCGGATGAGCAGAACGGAATAACTGTAGTTAGAATAAACTTAAGCACTGTCTACAAAAAAAGCACCGTCTTCAAGCAATTTGGCTGAACGTACTAATACTAATAGTAATAATAATAAAAACAACAGCAACAGTCATAATCATAATAAACATAGCTTTCTGACATCACCAGATTTCAGCAGACTTTAAAGAGGAAAAAGCTTTGGTGACGAAGATGCTAAACAGAACAACAAAATTTGTTGAGGGGCTGAGAGGTGGTGCGTCCAGTGAAAGTGCAGCAAATAGTGAGCATGTAGGAGAGCAAACACCGATTTTAGACCGTTTTTATGTGTTGAAATCAAATTTTTACTAATACGCTTCTAAGGGCTACTGATTTCATAGCTCATAGCAACAAATTCTGTCACGTCACATTTGTGATCATAAGTAGAAGAGGACACATTTTATCATTATTAAAATAGGAAGTGCAGACTCAAGCCTGATGGTACCAAACATAAAAGGAATGCACTGTAAATGTTATTCCTTGTGCAGCTTTCTAATTACTCATGAAATTGTGCATTTAACCAGTACAGCTTACTCTCAGCTTCTAAGGGCTAACTTACATGTATTTCTTCAAATGGTAATTTAAACGGAGCAAGAATCAAGTAACGTGTCTATGCAAACCCAAATCATCTATTCCAAACATCCTACTATGGCCAGCTTTGAAGAGACTTAGAAAGTAGGAAATGGAGACAGCACAAAAGGCAGAGTGGCAAATTGGAAAAAAAAAAAGAAGAAAAAGAAAATCTCATTTACACTCAGTGTGAGTGCAGTAGGGAGAGAGAAAACACAGTGAAAGCAAGTGAATGAGTGAAAAAAGAGAGGGGGCATTGAGTATTCCATTTTCTGGTGGTCAGATGTACGTGAGACACTTCATCTGAGGTGCCATTAACACGTCAGTATTTGCACAAACACGTGTAGCTAACCTCCCTCCACTTTCTAATACATGTACACGTGTATACACTCACACATTCACACCAGAGAACAACTCACACCCACATGTGCACATCAAGTAACACCTCTAGGCACACATCCTGGGCTTACGCACATCAATCACACATACAAACATGATGGTGTTAAACAACCAACAGAGAGAACACAAGACAACACAGGAACATACTCTCTTCTTTAGCACCAACAAGTAAATAAACCAAGGTTTTGGAACTGGCCAATATGATGATACATTGTGTGTATTATCAGTACTTCTGAAACACTGAGAAAATTGCATGTCATAAAAAGACAATCAGTCTATACTAGCTGGGCCTCCAATCTGGTTTAATATACAAAAAACAAACTAAAAAATAGTAATGAAAAATATTTACTGAGAGCAAAAAGTGCACCCGCAAACATAATCATCCTTAACGTAAGTGTTCACTTGAAATGTCGGTTACTACTTTATAATATCATTCTGTTCCACGTAGCTCATTAACTCCTAAATACCTATATCACAACATAAGAAATCTACCTCACCCCTCCTAGGATTTCACAAATTTACATGGAATGCACACCAACAAGCAATAAGATATACTGTATGTCCAAAAGTACGTGGACACCTGCTCACTGCATCTATATGAGCTTGTTGGACAGCCCATTCCAATACCATGGCTATCAATATGGAGTTGCCCCACTCTTTGCTGCAATAACACCTCCACTCTTCTGGAAAGGCTTTCCACAAGCATTGACAAATCTCCATGCGGTACTTGGGTGGTTGATTATTCTCAGCACACTAGTGACACTAACGTGGTAGTGTATGGGTGTATGTGTGTGCGCGCTGCACAGAGTGGATCATACACTGTAGCACAATTGCCTCAATTTATTAAACAATTGTTTGTAAAAATACTCATCATTTGTCATTGCCTTTTACATGTGGCACTGGTGTTTTGCTAATTTACTTTGTATCCATTACAACCAAATAAATTATGTATGGTGAAAAAACCTTCAAGCAACAACCACCACAGTACCCCTAATGGTACCAGTAAAGTGTCATCACCAGCAGTAGCTCAGTTAGACATTTGTGGAAATGCTCAGAAAGGCCTCATTTCCTATCACTGGTAGGAAAGTGATCATGCATGCAGCCGGGTCCACTGAAGCCATGAACAAGACCCTTAACCCCTGACTGGAGCGCTCCACAGCAGCTAACCAGGGGTTCAGAGCCAGGTAACCTTTTCACCCTGAGTAACCATGTGTCCAAATTGTGCAGTTTTTGAGGTTTTCATAGCTTCCCATTGCTGAAAAAGACTTCTGACTTTTTCCTCAAATCTTGACAGCACTGATTACTTACGACAGCACTGACAACTAGCATTAATGAAAAAAGGCTGACCACTTATAAAAAGGTCTAATTTTTCAGGGAAATTATTGTGATTTCCAAAAAGACAAATTTACATAGTTCTCTAACCAGACAAAACTTTACCAGTATATTATTGTATTCCTTGTACCTACATTTCTTTTTTATCAGGTACTCTACTATATAGGTAGAGTGGGTATAGAAAATAATCACCCCCTTTAAAATATTCAAATTTTGTTGCTTTGCACCGTGAAATGCACACAAGAGACACACACAAAAAAGACACACACAAAAACTCAACGATGTATTTATTCAATGCAACTTATAACATCCAAGTAAAAGACATGATAGCAACAGTTTCGAAAAAGAATAATAAAAAATATATAAAACAAATAAAATATAAAATAAATAAAAAACAAATTACTGAGATGGATAAAGGATCATCCCCCTCACAAGAATACTTGTAAACTGAGTCAGGTGTAACTAATCACCTTGCCTTTGTTTTGATTAGTTCAGCATACAAACAGCTGTTCCTGGAGCATTCTAGTGCTTGGTAGTGCAACTGAAAGCAAACAATCAACTACGGGTGGCGAGGGACTGTCAAAAGATCTCAGGGATAAAGGTGTGGACAGACACCAGTCAGGAGATGGATACAAAAAAATCAAAGCCTTTATCAGTCCCAGAACAGTAAAAGCTACAATTAAGAAGTGGAAAGTGTTTAGTTCTATTAGGACTCTCTCTGGATCAGGTCGTCCCTCCAAACTGGATGGAAGAGCGAGGAAGAAACTGATCAGAGAGGCTATTAAGAGGCCTATGGCAACTTTGAAGCAGTTTTGAAGGAATTTATGCCAAAAAGTGGTCATTGTGTGACAATATAACAAGTGTTCTGCAAGTGTGGCTTGTATGGGGGGGGGCTGCAAGAAAAAAGCCACTCATCAAGAAAGGCCACATTAAGTCTTGATTGAGCTTTGCCAAACCGCACCTTTAAGTTTCTGAGGCCAATTGGAAAAAGGTGTTATTGTCAGATGAGACCAAAATCAAACTATTTGGTGTCAACACTAAATGACACAGCCCCGCCCAGGGTGAGTCCCTCCCTCGTGCCCACTGACCCCGGGATAGGCTCCGGGTACCTGCGACCCTAGTGAGGATTAAGCGGTTACAGAAAGTGATTGAGTGACCAAACGATACATCTGATGGAAGGCCAATACAGCTTACCATCTAAAGAACACCATACCTACAGTAAAGCATGGAGGTGGAAGGATCCTGTTGTGGGGGTGTTACTCTGCAGCAGGGACTGGGGCACTTGTCAGGATAGAAGGAAAAATGTATGAGGCATGCACCTCTCTGCCAGAAAGTTGTCAATGGGAAGAAGGTTCACCTTCCAACATAACAATGACCCAAAACACACAGCAAAATTGACCACACACTGGCTGAAGGAGAAAAAGGTGAATGTCCTTGTGTCGCATAGTGAGAGCCTATACTTAAATCCTATTTAAAATCTGAAATGACTTGAAAATTTCAGTCCTTCAGGCTACAAAGCAGCAAAAAGTGAATATTCTGAAGGGGTGACTCTTCTCCATACCCACTGTATATTCACTGAAGCATACAATTAATGATTGTGGCCCATGTGTTGCTATGTATTTCGTCAGTCTACTCCATCTATCAGTGAAAAGCAGTGACACCAACACGGGAGTCAGTGTATCAGGCACTGCAGCTGCTGGCATTTTAAAACACTGTTTATGTACTGACTACTGTATTAGCACACCTACCAGCTCATCTTTTTACATGCACCGTTTGTGTTACTCATCCTCTAATCATTTCATCATTAATTAGTTCTTGGTTTTTAGACTATTCACAACCCAGCAGTGACAGTCAGATATATAAAAAAGCACTGCAGAGCTACTGTACCTGAAAACTTTTACCAGTGAAACCACAGCCCATTGGTCTAATGGAGATTCCTTACCACTGACAAACAGGGTAGTGAGTGGCAGACAATTTGTGCCGCAACTAATGGGCTACCGTCAATACAAGGTGTACCTATGTCATAATGCACCTGATCAAAAGGGCAGTGTGTGTTGTTACCTAATAAACTTTCAACTGCATTATAATATACGGTTTGGCAACTGCATTATGTTATATGTCTTATCTTACCTATGTAGCAGTCTGAACCAGTCCAGTTGTGTTCGCAGACACAGGTTCCACTCTCAGGCATGTAGGTGCCATGGCCAGAACACTGGTCCTGGCAGGCGGGCAGTGGGCTCTCACAGCTTGCGCCACCCCAGCCCGGCGAGCACAGGCACTCGCCTTTCACACACACGCCATGGCCTGCACACTGGGGGTCCAGGCAGTCCACTAAAGACAGCAAAAAATAAGAGGAGTGGACCATTAGTGTCACTGAGAACAGTATGTGGGGATAGTGATATATTGCCATGCTCGACTACACACAAACCAAAGTCTCATTACTTGTGCCTGACCAACTACCAGGGATCAAGCTAGCATTGAGTCTAAACAAACCCCTTAACTGTGAAAAAAATGCTCATGACTTAGCATTTTCATCGAAAAACTCCTGTCTGCACTGAAATTGGAAAACAGCTTGACAGTTGTTTCTTCAGTCTCTATATCTCTCTGTCACTGTCTAATATTGTAAATGTATTACAATTCAAATATTCTTTTTATATCATTTATTATTATTTACTATTATTTATGTATTAGTAGTCAAATATCTCACTAAAGTTAGGCTGAAAGTCCAACATGTGCGAGAGAAGTAAGACATCTTTAGTATCATTAGGTTGGCAATCAAGTTGACAGTCTATTTAATACGAGAAACAGAACACCAAAGCATTAGGGGTCTTGTCTAAGGATGTTTAACGGTGTTACAAATGAATATTTACACCCAAGAGTTAATGGGCCAGGGCGGAGCTGGAGCTAGATCTCAGTTGGGACAGTCCGTATTTATTCTTGCCAGAAACGAAAATTATGATTTCCACTATCAACTGGATGTGGACTGTTGGGTTCTTATCAAATTCTTTTTACAGACAAAAATAGGTCATACTGATTCCATACCATCAATCAAGGACACTTTCGAAACAGCCACAGCTGTACTCTGTAGCATTGCAATCACATTTTCGCAATCTAAATGGTCCATACTGCTCTCGCCAAAACTATGGAGCTTGAGCATGATCTCCTCCCATCTTTTATAAGTTCAAGGAGATATGAAAATGCTCCTTGTGCTTTTTACACTGTGAAGCCACTTAACAAGGCAAATGTGGACGCACGTCCGTGTTTAATAAAATCGCCTGATGGAACCCACCCGATACATTATCTGCTCTCTCTGCATTGCCTACTGTATGCATGGCCCACTACATCTCTGCCATTTAGCTTGTGTAATTAGTCTGATACTCCTGGCTTTTATTGAAGCTCAGCCTCATCAACTCAAGGTTATACCCGCTACGGAGGTTTCAGACAGACCCTGCTATTATCCCTGCGGATAGTGGGTGTGTTCCACTGACGATCCATTGATTTTGTGTTTGAGCCGGGAAGCGTCTGAGGCCCCCGCACGCAAAGAGAGAAAAATAACCCTAGGGCCTTCAGCTCTGAAGCAGCCGATTGTTGTGCAAGCACAGGGACAAACAGTCAGTTGATCAAGAGTGCTGCACAGATATGTGTGGAGGGAAAAGCAAAGGAAATGGCCTTTATCAAGACAGAGGAGCTGTCTAATGCACTGTGGGAAAAAAAAAAGGTCCTTCAACCTGAAGACTTTATTTCATGTGGTTTCAAGCAGTTTGATTCAACTAGATTAATGAATTAAGTTAACGTCTTTGATTAAACCATAGAAGCTCTACTTCGCTAGCAATAACAAAACTATAGCGCAATAATGAATATTATAATGATTTAAAATTTGTGCAGTTCCAGGTCAAATGATGTTTTCTAAGAGAACATTTTCTAAGAAAAAATAATGACATATCTCCTATATGGCATTTTTCTGCATTTTAGTGAACTATTTCGGTTTATTAACAGGGTTTAGCACACTGACAAATTACAGTGGTGCTTGAAAGTTTGTGAACCCTTTAGAATTGTCTATATTTCTGCATAAATATGTCCTGAAACATCATCAGCTTTTCACACAAGTCCTCAAAGTAGATGAAGAGAACCCAGTGAAATAAATGAGACAAAAATATTTTACTCAGGCACTTCTGCGCGGCGTCCCCGTGAGAGCAGAAAGGGGGATTTATACATTTATACATAGTACATATGTTTTACGTTTTTTTTTTTTGGTTTTTTTTTACATTTAGCAAATAAAATATCATAATTGTACAATAAATGATTTGAATTTGATGAAAAGTTTGTCTTTTCATTAAATTACTGATTGCATTTTCCATTTTTTTTTTTTTTTGCCATATCAAATGTCGGAAGTACACACGGGAAGAAAATGTGAATTGTTGTGTGCCTCACAATGCAAGTCCTTATAGCATATTTATAGCATAGAGCTTCTATGACATAAAATGAAGCAAAATGAAAGTTGAGATGATTTTTCATCATTATAAATCTCTTTTGCAAATTCCTCTTCTTCTTTTCCTTTCTCTACTGCACTGAGAGAAAGAGAGCATTATGAACTAAAATGCTAGCGATACTGTTTGTATATGAAAGGTAACGGCCGTCATCTGGCACGATCCAAATGTCATCACGGTGGCCATCAGCTTTCGTCCTCTGCAAGCCATGTCAGCACGCTTATCTCAGCAATGCCTTACCTTGCTCACAGTTGTTGCCCTTGTAGGTTGGAATGCAGATGCAGATGCCTTGGACACACTCTCCGTGATTGGAGCAGGTGGGATCCACACACTGGTCCTCTTGGATGCTGCACTCTGGTCCTTTCCAGCCATCATGGCAGACGCAGCGGCCTTTTTCATACTCGCCGTTGCCGCTGCACAGCACCGGGCAGGTGTCTGCAATATGGCAGCCCATCAGCGGCACCCGAACAGGTGTGAAAGAGAGAGAGAGAGAGAGAGAGAGAGAGAGAGAGAGAGAGAGAGAGAGAGAGAGAGAGAGAAAAGCTTAACTTCCACAAGCAAATGCTTGTGCAACCGCTGATCCATCATGTAAGTCAGACCAAACAATGTAAGGTTTTACATTTTTCTTTGCACAAATTCCTGCCATCCTCTTTTTTTTTTTTTTTTGAGAGCCTAGGTAATTAACAGGGAGGCTGTGTATACACGCGCAGTGACATTGTGTATAAATACGCAGTCCCTGACATTGTATCTTTGCTTTGTTTAACAAGGCTTTCTTTTCACAAAAGCTTTGTTTTTATTTCATTTTATTTCATTTAAGCATAGCAGCCTAACTGCGCTAGTCAGGCACTCCCAAAAAAAAACGTATGCGGGATACTACCAGCTGTTCCGCTACCACAAAATCGCAAGCAACTGTTCTGGTATTACAAATAGGCGCGTGAGGATCTTTAGACGTTCTCATTTGTCAGTCTGTTCTTTCTTTCATGGAGCAGCCCAAGTGACAGTGCCTCACCGCCTGCTAGCTTAATGACAGGGGAAAAAAAAAAAAAGAAAAGTGTGCTGCCTCCTTCACATCCGAACAAGTTAGGGACGCACTCAGTATGCATCAGCACAGCATTCACACCATGCTCCTGGATGTATCTGTCTCACTCTGGAGTTTCCAAGCTATGATAAAAAAATATATATATATATAAAAAAAACAGCGGATAAATAGACATATGGCAAGCACTGAACTGTAACATCGGGAGCGCACATAAACTAGATTACGTGCGCATCTCGATCTCATTCCATCTACACAAATATGGTCGACATACCGCAGCTGGCTACGTTTTCCATTTATTCCAGCTCCATCATCTTCTAGCTGGCCCTGAGCTCAATTCGAATAGGCTGCTCCAATTTGGCAAGCTGGCAACTGCACTATGTTAATCGCAGCTCCATCATTTGGACTCCTCCTGCCCTTATTGTGCTAACACGACAGCAACAAGGAAACCATGACATGGTAACCTGCGTGTTTAGTTACGCGGCACGCACAGTGACAAATATGTTTTCGATTCGGATGTATCCTGTTCGTTTTGTCTGTGCACCCAGGTTCATTTCAACCTCTTCTCCTGCTTAATAAATGGACACCCCAGCCCCCCGGGGTGGCACAGCCTGTGTTACTTCTTGTTGTTCTGGGGCTAGGCAAAAGAAGTCAATTTAGGCAAATATGAAGACGTCCCGCCGCAGCCACAGCGTCTGGCGGCCCAGTCTGCAGCCAACATATTTAATCAATACTGATGCAAATGAGGATGTCGACTCTCTCTATCTCCCTCTCTCTCTCTCTCTCTCTCTCTCTTTGTCTCGCTCCTGCTCTCTCTCTCTCTTTCCTCGCACCTCGCCCCCCCCCTCTGTCTCTAGCTGTTGGTATCCCTCTAATCTCCATTCTCAGTAGAAACATGTTAATCCTCACAGTGGTTTTAATTTTCCCCAGTGCCACCTGAGACTTATGCAGTCAACACTGGTGGATTCAAATTCCCACCCCACACCTCCGAACGTGGTGTGAAAACAGATGTTTATAAGGTGAGTGGGACACTCCAACTGCAACGTCCGCATAACCCTTGCTGCTAAGCCCTAAATGAAACAAATCAAGCAATTTTTGGGGTAAAATATGGCACAATAAATAATAAACAGTTGTTCAGATATTAATTATGTGCATTTGAACTTTAGACACATTATCTTAACTGTACACTAGGAATATTCACATTTAACCCAATAGACGAGGACAGAAGAGATGTCTAGCTATTCACTCCCAGCAATACAAACCAAGGGGAGTGAACTATATTCATTTTTTAAATCATGGAGATTAAAAAACGCATTTGCGACAAGAGGAGACTGTGGCGACAATAAGTTATGTGTCCTCTACAGTGTGGAATGGCCACACTGGAAAATGCATATCACAATAACCGATAATGATTAATATTGAATAATATGGGAAAATATACATTTGCTGTAAGAATTCTGGCCACATAAAGCTCTGCTTGCTAGAGCTGTAAAATATAAAAGGACAACTCTAGACAAATGAATGAAACGGCTTTGAAAATAACCCAAACTGAAACATGCCCATTTAGACAAGCTGTGAAGTTCTGTACATCTGACACTAGAAGCTGCTGAGTTTACTTCGCATCCATTTAATGATAATCGCTTTACAGAGATGAGCAGGTTTCCTGCTCATCAGTTAAACAGGACTTGGTCATTTCATTAGCTGCATGTGGCATTTCATTAGGCATGTTCAAAACGTCTGTTACTGGACAGATCTGAACTGCAGGCTATGCGCTCTGTGACACAGCGTACACAGGACTCTCCATCAAAAGGTCCTAGCTCTGTCCGCCAGCCAACGTTGATACTGACTCCTACTCCAGCCAGAGCAAAAGCCAAAAATGAGAGTAAAGGGTGGTGCTGGAGGGAGTGCGGAGGAGGGTGTCAAATTTTCATATAATAACAAAAGCCAAGCTTTGGCTGCCCTTGCTAAGGTCATCCCAGCTCTTCTCCAGAGTAGGGCTGAGAGGCCAGCAGAGGCCAGAGAGGCTCTTTCTCTGATTCAGGCCTTTCTATTAGTCTCCATAACATCCTTGGCGTGAGTCCAAGACAGCAGCAATAAGAGGGGCATTATGTTCGCTACAATAATTCATAGGCCCAGTACCACCCAGGAGACCCAGGAGAAGGTGTTGGGATCGAGTCCGAGTAATAGGCTATAAGGAGCGGTGAATGACATCTCAGAGACCTGGAGGAGCAGCCAAAACTGGCCTGATTTATTGGCTCTCTGTAGCCAAACCCTTTTTAAAGTCTGTGAAGCCCGTAATCATTTACGAGCATGACGACAGAAGGATAGAAGGAGTGAGTGAGCAAGTGAGGGAGGACGAGAGCTGAAGAGTGAGAGAGAGAGAGAGAAAGAACTTCACTGGCCTCTCCTCCAGACACCATTGTCCAGCGCTAGAAGTTCGCTCTTAAAAAAGTCATTGTATGGGCCTTTTTTATTCTGTTTTTTTTTTTTTTTTTTTTTTCCCCGTTAGTTGTTTGTTTTACGGTTCAGTGCGCGAGAGGTTGATGTTGGAGTCTTCCACAAGCTGCTCTCGGGCTGCTGAACTCCCCACAGTTTCCTGAGGCCTGAGAAAGCAAAGCTGATGAGGCTGAATGTAGAGGCAAAAGAAAAAGCAAAAAGCTCGTACGGAAGCCCGGAAGGATCGGTGTTCTGCGCGCCGTCCTCATGAGAGCAGAAAGGGGGATTATGTTATATAAAACCCTCCTTGAGGTTTGATCTTCCTCTGAAGAGACTTCTAATGATGGAAGGGGGCGAGCGCAGCATGGTGCAAAGCTGCAGCAGAATCCGAATCAGCACGCCGTACACACAGGAATAGCTGTTAGACACGCTGCGCCCGCCGGCCTGGTGCATTATTTAGCCGTATCCGAGCCCCTGTTCTTTTTGAGTGTAGTTAACAGGCTATGTGTAAAAAAAAAAACCCTGCAAACTGCCACGCACTAAACTGTCCCATTTTAAAGAAAAATTCAAACTTTCCCATGAGAGTAACAATGAATTAACATGGACACTGGACATTCAGCCCTTAGTCACAGCATGTTGTAATTCAATTATTAATTATTTTGACAAATAGCTGAAATAGGATGAGAATTTCTTTAAGGAACCGTGGATTCAAAACTTTTAACCATTGTCACTTTTGTGTTCATAAGAATATGACAGTTTGAATGTGGAGTTATTGTGCATACAATCTTGTTTTGCTCAAAAAGTCATCTTTTTCATTTATGCCTTTTTTTTGTCATTTTCTTGTCAAATGCTGGGAATACAGCCTCCAGTCTGTTGATTCATAATGTAAATCAAATCAATCCATTATGTAGCTAATTACGCAATTAATTATAAAACATACATTACCAGTCAAAAGTTTGGACACACCTTCTCATTCAGTGTTTTTTCTTTGTTTTTATTATTTTATACATTGTAGATTA
>JBBPCZ010000034.1:19927916-19938312 GCA_037974445.1 Brycinus macrolepidotus
ACCCTCCTCTATATATCTATATATAGATAGACAGATAGATAGATACATATATATATATATATATATATATATATATATATACATACAGTAGGTGTAGAAAAGAATCAGAACTTCAAATGGTTTTGTTACTTTGCAACCTGACATGAAGACACACACACACATAAAAAAAATATAAATTCTACATGTTTCTGTATTTACTCAGTTGAACTTATAATATCCAAGTGAATCACTGAGATGGTTAAAGGACCTGCTAAAAACACTTGTCAACTCTATCAGGTGTAACTAATCACCTTCTCCATTGCGCACCAAGTTAACTGCCTTCCACTTGTGATCAACTGTAATCATTTTGATTAGTTCAGCATAAAGTCAGAATCAGAATCAGATCCATGAGGAAATTTCTTTAAAGAACCAATTTATAGAGCATTTTAATACTTGGTAGTACAACTAAAAGCAAGCAATCAATCATAGCTGGCAAGGCACTGTCAAAAGATCTCAGGGATGAAGACAGTGTGGCGATGGGGCTACAAAACCGTGACGTAATGGAGCATAGAGCACTCCTCTCTCGGCCACACCAGAGGTGTCGAAAAGACAACAATGCCAGCTGCGCACCACATGGGACAGCAGCTGCACCGCTTAGCAGAGACTGAAGGCCACAGGTGACGATAATTCGGCCGTCACTTTCAACGAGGAGAGCAGTGGGTATAAAAGGCCCCGGACTCAGCAGTGTGGACACTTCACGTTGTTGTCAAACGCCTGGCATTACGTCTGTCCCACAGACTCGAGCCCAGAGGACTTGTAAGGCCCCGCTGGTGCCATCACAGTACGAGACGACTGTTTGCTGACCCCTTCGGTGACCATCATCAGGAGACCGAGCACTGCATTACCCATCCCGACTTATCCTCAGCGCTGTGCGATCCCCTGCACCCTCCTTCACATACCCTCATTTGGCCATTGTTGTAAATAAAACACGTGTTTGCATCACTCCTGCCTCACCGAGTCTGTGTTTGTGCCCTCCCCAACTGACAGTGGCCACAACACGCACAAGTCAAAAAATGGATACAAAAAAATCAAAGGCTTTATTTAATCTCAGTAAAGTCTATAATTAAGAAGTGGAAAGTGTTTGGTACAACTTCGACCCTTCCCAGATCAGGCTACCGCTCCAAACTGGATAGAAGAATGAGGTTGAAACTGATGAGAGAGGCTACCAAGAAGCCTGTGTCAACTTTGAAGCAATTACAGGAATTTATAGCAAAAAGTGGTCATCGTGTGCATCAAAAGTGCTCCACAAATGTGGCTTGTATGGGAGGGTTGGAAGAAAAAAAGCCCCTACCTCAAGAAAGGCCACATTATGTCTCGATTGAGTTTTGCCAAAACGCACCTTGAAGATTTTGAGGCCAAGTGGAAAAAGGTGTTATGGTCAGACGAGACCAAAATGAAACTATTTGGTCTCAACAGCAAACGGTGCATCTGATGGAAGGCCAATACAGCTCACCATCCAAATAACACCATACCTACAGTAAAACATGGAGGTGGAAGCATCCTGATGTGAGGGTGTTTCTCTGCAGCAGGGACTGGGGCACTTGTCAGGATAGAAGGAAATATGGATGGGCCAAAATACTGTCAAATTCTTGATGAAAACCTGCTGCCCTCTGCCAGAAAGTTGTCAACGGGAAGAAAGTTTACCTTCTAACATGACAACGATCCAAAGCACACAGCAAAATTGACAACACAAGTGGCTGAAGGAGAAAAAGATCAATGTCCTTGCATGACCTGGTCTAGACTTAAACCCAACTGAAAATCTGTGGAATGACTAAGACTGCAGGCCACCAATGGTCTCAGTGATTCTGGGTATTTATTATGTTTTTTTTTCCTGTCACTATCATATCTTTCACTTGGACGTTATAAATTGCATTGAGTAAAAATAGCTGGATTTTTTTGTTTGTGTTTGTCTTCATTATGTCTACAATATGTCAACATTTTGAATGGGTGTTTTTTTTTCTATACCCACTAAACTTTCACAGGTTGGTCCTGCCTATTCATGCTGAGGTTTTGAAATGTTTCAATCTGGGCTGCTTTTTCATAATAAGAAATCAAGGCAATTAGTACATAAAGCCAAATAATCATAAGAGACAAAATTACCCCAAAATTCCCAGAATTCCTTATGTTTAAGAAAACAAATCTTGAGACAGATCACTTCACAAGATTATTACAGTGTATCATTTATTACTGAACAATTTCCAAATCCTGAATAATCTAAAAATACCTTCTGGCGTCTAGTATTTTAAGGTATCTTACAATCAAGTTATTATTGAATGGAAGCAGCAAACAGTCTATTGCTATCAGACATCTGTTGTTTTTGATATCCTATAACAGATTAGTACATGAATTTCAAATGAATATAAAGATAAAAGTAATGTAAACAAAAACTTCAATATATACATATTTAATATACGATAGATTTTTGAATTCAGGCTTCTTTTGCCCTTATGTATATGTATTTCTCAAACACTGTGTTTAGATTTGTTGATTGTTTGAAAAAAAATGCAACAAATTAACTGATTACAGAAGTACTCATTAGCTGTAGCACTAATGTAATTATGCTATAGCATTTAAGAGGAACAAACAGTGCTAACTCTGTACTTCTAAGGGTTAATGCAAAAGTAGATAGCTACTCCCCAAGTGCTCTTGAAATGTTTTTGCCGTTTTTTTTTTGAAGGATATATCCTTGTTGTAGGATAAAGTCAGGCTTGCCCAGGGGATTAATGTTACATTAATGTCAGAAAACATCCAATTAGTCTCCATCATGTTGAAGCTCGCAGGTCCAGTGCGTGGTTAGGACGGTGCTTTTTTAAAGATGAGTCAGAGAAGGAAAGAGAGGAGAGGGGGTGGCTGAGTGCAAATGGCCAGTCAGATGACCTGCTAAGACCCGCACCAGTAGTTGTCTTGTATAACCAGGCCTGGTCAACAGCAGCATATGTCCGTTTGTGTAAGCCGAGCCCTTCAGGTGCAGACTGCTCAATGTCACTGACCACACACACACAAACACAACCCGACTTGTTTTTATATAGGATCAGGACATGGGATTGCACTTAAGTCCCACTAATTTTTTAGGCACATTTATGTACAAAATACATTTATATATGCATTGTAAGTGTATTGTATGTGTATAATCACTGTTGGAACAAAAACTAGCATCTCCAAAATGTTTTACTTTGCAGATCAGTTGACAGCAATTCTGTACTGCATTGCCCTTTATACTGGATAAAAATGATTCAAAATTACTAACTTACATTAAAAGAACATTTTGTTTCCCTACAATTTTACATTCCAACACTGACAATGATATATACGTAATAAGGCTGTCAAACAATTTAAATGAGTCATTATTTTATGCTGTTAATCATGTCTAATTGCATGTGTTTTATTTGCAAGTATATAAGCGAAAACAATCAGAATGTTCTTATTGCTGTCAGTAATTAAAGAACACTATTTTCATCATGTGAAAACAGGACTCCCACGAACCTCAGCATAAAAATCATGTGATTTCCTTACAGTGAACATAATTTCCAATACATCCAGTGAGTGCAAAAATGGCTGCATGCTTCAACCATTTAGTGTATGTATCACTACATTTTTGGGATTTTGTCTTTTTTGGTCACTTTGTCATTTATGTACTTTGAAAATATCAGCTGCTGTTTACAATGTAATAAAATTCCATGAAAAGCAGACCAGTTGAAATGGTCTGAAATGACATATTACATTAACTTACATTGAAAGTAAAGAATTGTTTGGGGGTTTTTTTCTCAGCTGTAAAGCTCTTTTAGATACAAAGCTGTATAGTCTCTCCTGTAAAGCTGTTCCTTGAGGGGAACTGCAATTTTCCATTGTTGCTGTTGTTGGTTTGCTGCTTATTGATGTCTAGGTCTCCCTCAGTCACTGTCCATTCTGTCAAAGGTACTGCTTTGAAAGCTGTGTTTAAACTGGAGGCTTACTGTGGATTATATCATCTGGGTCAAACTAGGAAAATGTGTTAATACCATTAAAAAAGTGGCATTAATATGTTGTCATGTTACTGTCCGTATTAACTTTAACAGCCCTCATATGTAATGATAAGTAGGTAATGGGGAGCCTAGTCCTAAACCCAACACTGACTTGAACCTTGAATTCTTTTGCACTTTTCGCTTCAGACAATGAAACAGTTAGCTTTTTAGCACTTTATAAAGTCAGGAGCATCTTATTGGCTCTAATCTTGTGAAATTCCTGTCCTGAAAATATAAGCATACACACACACAAACAGTCTAACTAAAACAGCAGACATGCACACCCCTCTCGACTAGATACACTCCTGCAGTCTTGTCACATTCTGGCACGCCATTTCACAGACATTAGTGAAAGAGTTAGAGGGCCCTAAATGAGAAATGTGGCTGAGAGTATTTGCAAACAGTGCTTGCCATACTTAATGACCATCTGAATATTTCAGTGGGACAGCGACCAGTTAGCATAAAAAGCAGCATGTTGCATTCACTGTAGGCTTACCAGGCATTGAGGGCCTTTAATTGAAAACAGATTTTACAGTCTTTATTACTTTTTTCAGGGATTCCATTGCTTTCAGCATTTTCAAAATAACAAAATGCCAGCGACTGCGCACTGGAAACATCTCCAAGTGCACCGTATAATGGGGAAAGAATTCAAAGGTATCTGGAGGATGTACGAAAAAGTTCCCAGGAGAGAGAAACTGAAACTGAGAAGTGAACAAACCAGATTTTTGTGTAGTGTTCTCTGTGGGGGAGCGTGCAGCAAGCCTGTCAGGACAAAGTGTGTTGTTGAAAATGCTAGAAGAATAATTGGAGGAGAGGATGGGGATTGCCGTACCTGTTTGGAGTGTTTCGAGATACTAATACTTCACTAGGAAAGGCATATGTGATGGATTATGTTTTTCTGAAGATGAGGGAAATATTGGAAATATTCAATCTTATCCAAAGTACTATCGGAAATATTCAATCCAATCCACTTTCCGCACTTTCCATCTCATTTTTATTTATATTTTTAATCTAGCTTTATAATCTATGGTCAGTCACGGCAGGAGGTTTGGTATGTAAACATTGTTATAGTATTTAACACCATATTTTTATTTCTATCATTTTTAAACATTTTTGACATTCAGTACGTTTATATACTTGTTTCATGTGTTAAATACATCCGTGCACAAATTGAAAATTTGGCTCAAATTGAAAATAAAAATAGAAGCAATTTTAGACTCCCAAGCCATAGTTTAGTCATTTGGTGATTTATTGAGATCGAAGTACTCTGATTACTTAAATTATTACTCCGAGTTCTGCTATATTACTATTGTACTTTTAAAATTAAAGGTGATAGAAAAGGCTGTTTGGAGTGATGCCCATGAAGAAACCTTTTCTAAAGGACTTCCCTATAACATGAAGTTCCTCTAAGAATTAGAGCGTATACTGTATGTGTAGTGCTTTAAACTGGTGTGATGCTATATTTAGTGATCTGGTGTAAATAGCTTCTCGAGGACCTTTGATGCTGTGGGCATTCGTCTCAAAGGATTCATGCTTGTTTTTCCACTGTAGATTGCTACCCTGTGATGCAAATTCAGTCGCATTCTTGCAATATCTGTGGTCCTTCTCTCGGGGACTGAATTAACAGTGCGAGTTGTGGGGTTTGAGAGTGGAGCCTGCAGCCAGATCATATTTAGCACCTCCAGTTCTGGTCTACACCACGCCCTCTTCCCTTTGCAATACAAGCTGGTGGACAAAAAAGAATTACAAACACAATAAAGCAGCGTCTGGTACCTGTGTGTGTGTGGGCGGGATGTTCCTTCTGCCGTAGACACCAAGTAGAGCGTCTCGCGAGAGGGACAGGTTGAACTTGACATATGTGGGGTGATGCACGGCCATGTGGAAGCGCCAGAAGAGCCCAGGAGGGATGACCTGCACCACCTGGGTCCCGATGTCCACCTCCCCTCGGTCAATGGCACGCCCACGCTGGAACTTATCTGCAACACACGCAAACAAGAACAAATACAGCCCATCAGCCAGACTTGCCTCACTAAAGCTAGTCATACGCCTGCATTAAGTGCCGAACCGAGGTAATTAAACCGGCTGACCGACCTCTTTTGTTTGCTTTAAAAGGGGTCCGTAAAGAGACTGTGTGGCAAAGCCCCTCAAATTTTTCTTCCTGGGCCGCCCTATTGTGTCGTTGTGAATTTAACCTCCTCTGCCCCCTTTGTTGGCCTGGCTCGATTGTAAGCTATCTCCTTTCTCCGTCCCGTGATCTACCCCAACCGAGACTGAGAATATATGGCAGCAGAAGCCCTCAGCCGTTAACCAGACAAAGGCGAAGCAGACCTGGCCTGTGATTTATGAACGCGGCAGCTTATTTTCAATCCATAATGCCTAAAGCTCCCTTACTACAAATTATTGAGAGGCGTTGAGTCATTGAAAGGCAGGGGCGATAAATCATAATGCATGTCAGCGGTAAAGGAGACATTTTCTTCTGCGGCAGAGCAGACGTGGCCTCTGTCAGGCTGTAGAGGACTCCGTGGCCGTGCAGGGGCTCAGCTCAAGTCGGTGACATTCCAGTTAAAGCAAACTCACGAGAGCAAAGATCCCTTACATATCAGGCATAAGCAGAGATTAGGCCATTAAAATGCCTTCATGTGAGCAATTGCCCTTGAGATTAAAGTTTTTTTTTTTTTCTTTACTCAGACCTTGGTAAAGACCTCAGTAATAGGGCATAACACTTTAAGTCAAAAAATCGCAGATAACCCTCTGCTGGAAGCTATGATTTTCTGGCTTCATCCCATGTTACGCCAATGCGTAATACGCAGCAATAGCTGTTGGGTCATGGTCTTTGTAGTCACACACATCAAAGCTTTACATAGTAAGATTAGGCCTGTTTTTTCTCCTTTTATATCTTAACGACTGCGATTAAGATGAATTACAAGATCACAGGTCAGCACTTTACCTCTGTTTTTATCTAAAGGATATAGACATGGTCATTTAAAAATTAAATACAAATATTTCGGTAGATAAAATGACAAACACATCAAAAGAAGATCAAACGTGAAGCACAAGAAAAATATAGGATATTGGCCAGCGCTTAGCCGAGCAGTCCCTCTCTTTGATACCAAACTGGAGAATGCTTGACAGTAACAGATCAAATTAAATTTAAAATTAAGTCATAATTATTAACAGTTCTTTAGACATTTAGGTTTTAAACACTGGTGTTTATTTGATGTTGCAGTCCATTCTCCTGAATTTGCCTCAGTCGGTTTGACCTAAATAAAAGCAGAGGCCACTAAAACAGTGTGTACAATACTGCAGTGAAGGTGCACAGCTGATCGATGCCTCAACTCATCTGATAAAAGAGTAGCTTAACTCTCTGAACGGAGAGTGGGAATCAAATTTGAATGAAACGCTGGAATGTGAGAAGGACATGTTGGTTTGATCGGCTAATGAAGATTGAAGCTCAAGCGCATCTGTATTTCATTACGCCACATTCAGACCCCAAATCACATTTGGGCGGCACAGTCGAGTGACTCCAGCTGCAGGTTTGCAGCGCAATAATCTCAGAGGCCCTGGTGCAATCAAGAAACAATGGGGTGCTCCAGAGCTCCCTGTGAGTAAAAGAATTAGAGCCATCAGTCAGTCTCAGGGTCCATGCACTGTATAAAGCTTCAGATTTCACTGCCAGTGGCAATGAGTTACTTTTAGAATTCATCAGCAGAGAAATTACACCTCGCTTTTACTGTATCCCAGTGATGCTTAGACTGCCTATGTGAAATGCTGAAATCTGCAGACATTTAAGTCACATATGTAATCAGGATTTGACATTAACACTGCGGGACAAGGGAAGGTTTATGTCGGGTGATGAAGTTGCTCGTTCATTCGGACAAGTGAATATGCAAGGCAAAAATAACAAAGCAGACTTCAGACACTTTAAGAGTGATAATTTGACAAAAGAATTTCCCTCGGAATAAATACAGTTCTATCTTATCTTATCTTATCTTATCTTTTAATTTCAGCATATCCATTAGGTATGTAGGTTTTCCAGCAGAAGTTATACAAATAATAACTATAAATATTATAATAAGTATATATAATATACTGCACAAATATAATAATAAATATACTAAAACAGAATATGCACATCTGTATATGTATGTGTGTGTGTGTGTGTGTGTGTGTGTTTGTGTGTGTGTGTGTGCATGCGTGTGTGCAACTGCATGTGAGAAAGTGAGAGAAAGAGAGAGAGAGTGAGAGAGAAAGCAGAAAGAGAGATAATAATACTGACTAGGGTACAGTGATAAGACAATATGTTAGCAGCTGTATTTTTATATAACCATAAACTTTTGTGCATTCTTTAGGACATGCTGGTGTGAGTTTCCTTTCTCTCAGTGATGCACACAAAAGTGACTTGAGTAAAAGCGCTAGTGGAGAATCTGCTAAACATGTCAATCATTAATCAACAATCAGCTGTGGATACCGTGTTGATCATCAGTGTGATTGCATCAGCAATCTTTTTATAGCAGAAAAATGTGCCACTTCTCCCCCAAACCTGTGAGGAATTTTGGAACAGTTCCAACACCACGACATTCCTTAATATCCGATGTGTTGCACGTGTATACAGTTTTTGATTGGTTGATCAGAAGCCAACTACTGATCATTTAAAATCGATCATTTTCCCCATAGACTTGCATTGGCCATCGTGATGTCCTGTCACTCTGCGAGCTAGGCTGAGGTGGGCAGCTGCAGTGCAGTGGACAGCATCCGGAGAGACGAGCCCCGTGACCGGAATGAGTCCAAAGTGCATTCTTTTGAAAGTGCTCAAGTGGGCTTTTTTGTCTGTTGTTTTAATCTCTTTCATGGCTATGCGCATTTTTTCCCAACCATTTTCAGGTGTGAATGTTTCACCCCACCCATTTTCAGCTGTCCTTACCCATAAAGGGTCAAATAACAGACTGATTTAACGCCTGTCTCTGTGGGTATGCAGTAATATGCACAACACTGAGCGAAAGGATAAGAACGGCACTGGTCCAATCCCCGCTGAGAGCATTTTTTAACACACTTTTTTTTGGCAATAAAACCAATATTTGGGTACATACCACTTCTTGGAAAGTGTCCAAAAATTGCTCATTTAATTGGTCATTACAAAAAAGAAATGGGGAGAGACAGGGCAAGAGACATAGAGAGAGAGAGAGAGAGTGCATCAGTGATTTAAGGTATCAGTAGAGTTTATAGGTTCAAATCTGGCTAAAAGGCAAAAGTCTGGGTACTCTGCTCTGGTCAAAAGTATTGGTGCCCCTCTTGTTGTGAAGAAGTACTGGTACCCCTGTCTTTTTCACCAATGTTTTTACATTAACCCTCACCTGTGAAACCATAGTAAACATATTAGCAACCACTTACAACATCATAGCAAGCATCTAACAACACCATAGAAACAACTACAGTTAACAGCTAGGTACACCTGCAGTGCCATAGCAACCACCTAGTAACAACCACAGTCACCATAGCAACCGCGCAATCACACTTCACATTTTCATTGTTTAAAATGAACTAAATTTTACAGACAGCCATAAACTATTTGATCCTTCGTTGGAATACTCCATTTAATTGCACACAGAAACGGTAATGAAGTTGTGGATGGGACAGACAAGCAAGTGCACAGAATCAGCCTAAATTGAAACGTGAATGCATATGTCTTGAGGCAAATCTGGCTATTATGCTGATTGAACTACAATAGCCATGGACTAAAGGTGTCAGTAAAGCCTTTGTCTGACATGTTGCTTAGATCCAGCACATCCTGTCCATCAGAGTTTTGACTCTAATCTTCTCCAATAGACTCTTTTCTGCATCTGATGTGTATTAGAGCTGGAAAAAATGAATGAATTTCCAGCACTGCTTCTGACGCGGCTGTCCATTCATTTGCATTGCCCTGGAGTTATGCTTATGAAACAATTACACCTGTAATCTATTTTCAAAGAAACCAAACTGTCTTTTCAATTAAGGTTATTATTCCTCAAACCCTAATGAAGTCTCCACACTGCCAGCCATTTACTACAAGCCCTGTTTGACAGAGAGCAAATGGAATTGAATTCTGAGCTTCCATAAAGGGTGCAACCTGGCTGATTTTAAATGGTTTTCCAAAGAACGTGCCTTAGGAGGAATAAAAATATTAAAAGGGTGCAGGTCACTGCAATTAAAGGACTTCAATTAAAAGGTTTTTGAGCTGCCACATAATAAGACTGCTACCATCCTTCCCATATTACTAGCAAATTAATGTCAGCTGAAGTCAGTGATGGGATAATTCTATTCTATATATATATGTACATAGATACACACACACTAATCAGCCATAACATAAAATGGCCTAA
>JBBPCZ010000034.1:19949734-19994359 GCA_037974445.1 Brycinus macrolepidotus
TTTGTCCACGCAGCGCTCTAGGTCTCGGCTGGTTTTCGCGGGGGTCAGGCGTCCCGTTACTTTTGTCCATGTTATATAGATAAAGTAATGGACATATAATATGGACGAAAGTAATGATGACATATTATATGGACAAAAGTAATGTGACGCCTGACCCCGCGAAAACCAGCCGAGACTCAGAGCACTGCATGCTGCTCGCACCCCAAGCACAAAAAAGCAACAAACTTTCAAAATAAAAGGATTTATAAAAAAAAAAATGCGTTAACGCGCGATATATTAATTGTCGTCGTTAAGTAATAACGCGTTAATGTGCCCAGGACTAATATATATATATATATACACTTTCTTTTGTGTCTATGTGTATGTACATGTTTATGTATCTATTCATGACCTGCTAATATATTTATTCTTCAAAATCTAACTAAAAGTAATGAACCAGCAACAGGTCAAAATTTCTTAAAAGGGCCAATTCATTTCCACATCACTTCTAGCAATGGACTTAGAACTCTGTGACCTTTTGAGCCCCACAGTACAAATGGTCAACTTCATCAAAACCATCAAAAACATGTTTTTCTGCTGCCATTTGTGCCAACTTGGGAGCCGAGCATCAAGCCGTCCTAATGCACTCTGGAGTTAGGTGGCTGTCACGAGGGAAAGTGCTGCGGCGGCTTTAAGAACTCTGGAACGAAGTGAGAGCTTTTTCTGTTGGAGGCCAAGCACACAAATGCACATGTGCTTTGAAATCCATGCTGGATTGTACTTATAGCATACCTTGCAGACTTTTTTGACTAGGTGAACATTTTAAATGTGTTGGTGCAAGAAACATAGCGAACCGTTTTCGACTTAAAGTCACAGCGTTCAAGAGAAAAAATCAGTTTGGGGAAAACGTGGAGGGTGATGGGTGGGGGTGGTGGCAAACTAGCAAGGAACCCTCAGGGGCATTAAGTTTGAATACATTAGTTCTAAAACACCTTCTGACTGATGTTTCGTCTCATTCTCTTGTCATATCGGCTCTTCAGTGAATAACAACACTTGTTCAGGGACCCAAAGTATCACAGCATTTCACTTGGAAATAATCTGAAAGCATCAAAGTACGCTGATCCAACATTAAGAGGACACATTTTACCACTGACGGGATGGCACTGAGAAACTCTGGTCTTTCTGCTCTCAAAAGTCAGTAGGGTTAGGCCTGGTTAATATTGTGGGGCAGCTGGTGGCCTGGTGGTTAGGGAGTTGCCCCTGCAATCAGAAGGTCATGGGTTCAAATCCCAGGACTGCCAGTGGCGTCACTAAGGTACACTTGAGCAAGGTACTGTTCCCACACACTGGTCCCTCGGTGTAAAAGTCATCCTTCAGGGGGAAAAAAATAAACGGCATGGATTAAAGAGAGGAAATGTATTTTGGGGTTTGGGCTTTTTTGGACGTAGTGTGGTAGAATTACTTTGCTTATTACTTTATGCTTATTTGCTTATTATGCATTGCAGTTAATTATAATAGCCTAAATTTTTTGCTTTGTGGGGCAGCCTATATTGACTGCTGGTCTTCTCTGCTTCTCAGAAGCCAAGCAGGGTTAAGACTGGTTAGTATATGGATGGGGGACCACTTTAGAAAAGCAGGTGCTGAATGATTCACGTTGAAGGGAACACGTTTGTCAGAAAAAGAGTGGCAAAGAGATAAAGACAAATAGACAACACAGACAAACGGGACATGTTGAAGTGTTTCTGAAGCGAAACAACCCGTTTATTTCATTTTGTAGCATTTCAATCAAACTATTTACTTGAGTTGAACAAAGTTGCTCATTACCAGATGAATTTTTTCATAAACAACCTTTTTTTCTCATCCTCTCTCCAGTTAGACACTTTTGTTGGCATCTTTGTGTAAGTGACCGTTTCTAGGGCTTCTAGAAATGTGATTCCTTCCATTTAAATCCTTTCAGGCCCTGCATGAAAGTGTTTCAAGGAAACTCTGCTTGCTTATAAAGTACTGATACAGTTTCAAAATGGTAGGCATCATTCAGTGCTTTGTACTATAACACTTACATGCACCATTTTATTAGTAGACTCACGCCTCGCTCTCTCGTGAGCAGTGGGCCATTTGATTGAGTTATAAACTGACCAGGAACCACTGATGCTTTTACGGTTGACTGCATGCACTGTACATGCTGAACGTTCAGCTGATTCAACGCAATTCTGTTACAATCACTGATAATTATTCTCTGAAAAAAAACCAAAAAAACTGTTTTCATATATCATCCCTAAACTACAAACATGTTCGTAATGAAAAGTGAATTAATTACCTAAGCGAGAGCAATTTGTGAATTTTACAATTCAAATCCTTGAAACGCCTTTCCGCTTTGAACTCTTAATACAAGAACTTCTACATTAATCTCATTCAGATCTGAATTGAGCCATTTTACCTGTGCGCGATCAACAGCAGGTTCACCACCTCCTTTTAAATTGATTTGCAGCACGTATGCGTCGGCCACCAGAACAGCGATCCATCAGCCAATAAATTAGGAGGCATAATTACCAGTCAAAGTAATGTTTACTTTGTCCTTTGCGAGACACAAACCTTTAATGCATCCGTACAGCTGTATCCGCTTTTATTGCACAATGATGTTTCAGCTAACCCCGATTTAGCCCCTGCACAAGCTGAGTCCACTGCTAAATGCCTTCTGCTTCAGGCCCACATCATCATTCTGTGCTTTTCCCTTATTTTCCCCCCTCTCCTTTACCCACTCATCAACACCGTTGACCTTTGCTAGACCACTTAGGTGAGATTGTAAAGCAGTCACTTGTGCACGCTGGGAGAGGAATTAAGTTAAGATGACTGGATTGTGTCTCACTGAAGGAGGAGGGGACACGCTCTCCCTCGCTTGATGAGTCCAATTGTCTTTGCTGTATGCAAGACAGCCCCACAGAGGACAGAGACGTAAGAGCCACGCATCACATAGACAACACAATAATGGTAAATGGGTGTGGTAGGATGAGTTTGGCTTGTCTGTTGTATTTTGAGGATGGATATATTTGGACTAAATGCTATTATGCTAGCGTCAAATGCACAAAATTATAAAATCAGGTTCATTAAATGTGAATTAGTTAAAAATATATATATTAGTATCAAAGTAGTACTGGGAGAAGAAATGATTAAAGGGGTTTTTTCACTCATTTTTTAAAATTTCTGCATACTGAAACTGTTTTCTGTACACTTAAAGATATGAACAAAGCAATCCGATATGAAACTCTCCATTCTGGAGAAACTTGCAGAGTAGGAACCATCTCAGCAGCAGCGATACAAACCAGATGTTTAAAAAATACCTCACAGAAAATGATGACATGAAATAGTTCTAATTATGCTGCTTGATGTATAAAGACATTGAAAATATAATTTTGTCCATAAACATTAATGGCAGAGAAGTACGTGGAAGGCATTATAAATGCAGACTCTACGTCTTGGCTGTTGTCCGGGAGGGAAAAAGTGTGCCCTGGCAGTGGCAAATAGCTTGGGTTTTATATCTGATTTGATTACATTAATGTTTAAGTGTAACTGTGTAAAGGGAGTACTGCTATTAAAAAGCACCTTATTTGTTTAAAGTCTTTGCAAACCAAATGTTATTGCACTTTTGTTCATATAGCAGTACTTTTCAAATAAAAGTGTGCAATACACTACTTTTGAATTAATTATTGAATTTTGCATATAACAATGAAAAATCATGTGATTAATCACGATAAAAAAATTGTAAACGTTGCCCAGCATTAATATATACATATATATATATATAAATATACACATATATACATTTGTTCTTGATGCCGTAGCTGTAGTTGCACTATTCACCCAAATTCTCTAATACTATAGTGAGTGACAAATCAACACTTCTGCTTATGTTCTTTTCACAGGAGTGAAAAATATAGCAATTTATATATTCATGTGGCCCTCTGTTTGTTTGTCAGCAGAATGGCTCTGAAAGCAGGTATTTGGATTAAACACAAAATGATTGCAGGCAAGGCAAGTCACAGCTGATTAGATTTCGCAGCAGATGAAATTGTGTTTGAAGGATTCTCTGGGAGCTGGGTTGGTGTCGGCGAGGCTGGGCGTGGATACAGTGGGAAGAGGGTCAAGAGAGTTCGGGATAAATTGTAAAGAAAATGACAAGCTTATTGATAACCGTTTGGGTTTGAGAGCCACTCCTGGTCCTTATATATGCTCTTTTCAGTGCACCTCAGCACGGCCTCCTTACACTCGAAAGCCAACCAATTTACACATAACGAGAAAAAAATCAACAACAGGCAAGCCTTAGCGAATTCCACCGCAGAGCGCTTGGAAAAACACTTGACGGCCTGGTCTCTTTTCAAAATGTTTTTTTTTTTTTTTTGGTCAGCAATAATTAACCCTCCCCCTTCATTTCTAGCTGCTTAGCTTCCACTCATTCATGATTAGCATTCATTGGCTGTTTGCAGGTTGTGTCCGGGAAGTGTGTATTCTGTTGCCAGTTGGAAGGACAGCACAAAATAAAGAGGCATTTGTCCAGTGGAGAGCTTCTACCTGATTGGAAAGAAGGAGATATCACAGGAGCAGACACCACGTTTGAGTGTATCCTGAAACTCTCTGACATCCCCTCTTTCCTGATGTGACTGGAGGAAACATATTGTTTTTGCTCTCTAGTAAGATCTCACCCCTTTCTACCACTTGTCTGACACGTCAGGATTGTCAGGCAGACTCCGAAACAAACGCCCCTCAAGGCTCGCCTACACACACAAACAAAGTAATATTCTACAGCATAGACCAAAAAATGAGGACATGTATGTGCTGACCAGAGTACTGGTGTGACCTCTGGTTATCTGGCAGTCTGAAAGTTGGGAAAGAGAGTGGATGTAGACATGCTTGCTAATGTTCCTGTGGCCTCTGTGCTTTATTATGGTGGAGCGATGACAGGCTGTCTATCAAGAACTGGATGCCCATGTCAATGTCTGTCTAATCTTACAATCCAGACTTCTGACCACCACCTGAGAGGGATGAATTGAATCTCTTAGCATGGCAAAGAGTCAAACGGCCCTTTCCTGTCTGCACAACTAATAATTAGTCCTTTTTTTCCTGATTATCAACTGGCCATTGTTTTTGTGTGATGAGTAGTGGCAGGCGATTGTCGAAGCTGCATTACTACAAAAATAGACCCATGAGCAAAAACGCCTGTGGGAAACACGCAAGGTCGCCTCATTCTTGTCACGTTGGGCAGAGCACGCACATTACTAATTAGCTTTTAGCTTCATAAATAATAATGATCATAATGCATTTTATTGTGTAAATTCCCCAGAAACTGACAAAAGTTTCACTTTCTGTGAGACCACAGATGGAGTCTGTGTGATATAAAGGTGTGTACCAATAGCATTAACAAAAAGGAGTTATGGACAGAAATTTGGGAAATCCAAAATTTGGACAAACCAAAACTGAGGACACACTGAGCTAAAACCCACAACCCAATTGTAGGCTACAGTAATGTCCCAGAAAATCAAATGTAAAGATGCTTTGGGAGGCTTAGTTGTAACATAATGAAACACCATCTTATGATTACTTAGCCAGGCAAGTTCTTGCCCCGAGCTGTTTCCAAACAGTGCTACGCAACTGAAAGGGTGGTTAAAAATTACAGTAGGGATCCAAAATAACAGTAAAGTGTTGAATACTCAGTATATAGTTACATGATTTTAGGAATGTTGTAGTGTTGATATGTCTGTCTTTCACTTTAAGAATGGTGTGCAAGTTAAACAAAGACTAGAATTTGATTAACTTAAACAAGCCTCTGATGAGTAGAACAAACCCATCTGAGAGTTATCTAATGTACTTCACTGAAAGAGATAAGACACCACTTCAAGCAGGATCAGTCGAACAGATTAAAAAAAAAAAACAGTGCAAGGAAGTACAATATACATTAGATGGTCCATGTACCTCTGTGGACAGAGTGTGTAAGACTGAGATTAGTATTTGTCTGGGAGCAGGAAGGCGCCTCATAGTGGGAGACATAAATGTTCATGCTGTACAGGGATTCCAGCAGTGGAGCTGCGAGTGCCCTGGAGAGATGGGGGCTTTAATGCCCAGCCTAAATGCCCCACACTTGCTCAAAGCAATTCTGTCCTTCATCTGGATATCCAGCTAGCCAGACACACAACACAAGTCACCTTCACAGAGATGGAGAGAGAGGACAAGGAAAAGAGGGAGAGAGAAAGAGATGGAGAGAGAGGGAGGGAGAGACAGAGAGTGTGAGAGAAAGAGAGAGAGAAAGAGAGAGAAAGACAGAAGGGGAGAGAATGAGAGGGAATGATAGCACGAGATAAAAGAGACACCATGCCAAGCAAAGGTGGGTGGACAGGTGTGATCCAACACAGACATTTGGGCGAATCCACAGATAAACAACAAAAGAAACTGTGTAAGAGAACGAGAGAGAAAATGACTTGCCATTAGCCGTGAAGAGAGAGAAGCCATATTGGAATGTAAGTATAACATTTGAATCATTGCTGGATTGAAAAATGCCCCCGTAGGGTAGGAATAATAATTCACACTATAAAAAAAAAAGTTTAATACTGATTTTCATTAAGATCTACTGCCAAGCGCTGCAGTCTGAGGCCCAAATTGATCCATGACGGTATGAAGGTAGACAGTAGGAAGGCACCACATGACTCACGTCCCCCATCTTGCTGCTCCAAAACCAAACCAGCCTTCACTTGCTGGTTTGGAGACACATGAGAACAATATAATGCAAGTGAGATAATCTATGCTTTTCTGACTAAGCTCCTTGCACAAGTATAGAATTGTTCTTATTGTCGTTTTGCTATACATTCAACGTACATTACCTAATTTGTTGTATGTAATTTCATATTTAGTTACATAATGGGTTATAATTACCTTCAATTTGCATTTTGTTACATCAGTACGCCACAAGAAATAGAAGAAAAAGTATATGCAGTGTGTTCCTGTGGCATTAATATGGCAAAATTCACTATACAAGGTTTCGTATAAACAAACAAACAAATAAACAAACAAACAGACAGGCAAATAGACAAATAAACAATTAAATGCCAAATCTATAACACAGATTTGAGTTGCTTATTGCTTTTACAAAAGTATAATAAAACACAATACAATTAAATAGCCTCAATGTTCAATAAACTGTTGAATTTATTATTTCTTTTATTACTTCCCCCGAGAAGTGTTATTTGTTCAGAGTAGGCTATGAATGGCAGGTAACAAAACACTCCAAAATTTATTCCCTTATATACACAAACATATCGAGTATTTTACAATGGTTCAGTCCGTCTTCAAAAAGATTTTAGAACTGAAACTACATATTTTAAAAACTTTTTAAATCTCCACCTATTTATTTTTTGCATCAATATGGATGACAGCAGACGGGATGGCTACAGCAGCTGGTTAAACATGTATTGTTCTGCGAATGAATGAATTTGACATGCCGCTTGGAATTAGACGTTTGTTTACGCAAGATTAAAAAGATATTCCCTCCCTGAATTCAGTGCTAATTCAAAGATGTTGATTAATTAGTTGCTATTTCTACTTTTTCTATCAGCTGAGCAAAGAGTGAAACACCCATTGGCATTACAGCAATGTTAAGGCACAGAGACTTTGTTTTCCTATGGCTATGCCATGAATGCAGATTTATTTTGCTTTCCGTATTTCCACTGATGTTTAATTCTCTACCATTTTTTTGATGTGTGTGGTAATATGGTGTATACTGAATGTTTTATAATGGCTTCAAATGATTCAGATTTTAGAACCAGAACTTTCACATTAACAATAAATAAATAATCTTTCTGTTGGCAAACAATAATGTTTATTGGTTGGATGTTTTTAACAGAATATATGCCTTCGTTTCAGTAAACTACTAAATGCATTTCCGTGAGAAAATGTGCGATTGTGGGGTTGCTATAAAACCAGTGTTTGGAGACGCCCAAACTTTAGTTTTATGGGCAAAAAAAAGATTGTGCTAAAAAAAAAAAATTACTCACTACATGCCCGACACTTTAGTGCCCGACACTTTACTGCTGAACCACAGAGGGGGCGCTAACTCACTGGCTCTTACCAAGCCATTTGTGGTTAAGGACAGCTGAACATGTAGCCGCGTTCAGGGGCTGATTAATTTTAATTAAACCACAACAAAACATACTTCTTTTTTATAACTGACCTGAGCTTTAATGTCTTGAAGTCTGTTTATGAGCCTTGCTCGGTGTTTCTCTGTGTTTTGTCCCTTTCTGGCTGCCCTAGCCATGACATCACAGACTCTCTCTCCGAAACAAATTTTAAAGGAGACTCGATCATCCGCTCTCTTTCCCAATACATTACAGAGCCGACTCGACCACAAAAAATGTTTTTTTAAATGATCAGTACTTGGCCCCTGATCAACCGATCAAAAATCTGAGCACATGCGCACAACACCAGATATTAAGGGACGTTTTGACATGATTTTTCAAAAACTATAGGAGGAGCAGAGGTGCACACTGCAGGTATAATAATAATAATGATAATAATAATAATAATAATAATAATAAAACTTAAGAAGAACCGTAGTGTCATTGCTGATGCAATCACACTATACTAGTGAGAAGCTAACACAGATCAGGAAGGGTTAAAATGTGTAGGCACACTTCTGCATCTCCGCTCCAGTTATATATCCAACATTAAGAAGCTGACGTCTGATTAGACTTAATCGCCAGGGTTATGCCAGAAATGGCTAGAAGTACTGTACCTTTTTGCAGAGGACACAAACAATGGTTCAAGGTGGTGGGTCTAACAGCCACAAAGAGAGACTTAAAGGCCACAGAAACAGCAGTTAGGAGAAAGAGTTTCAAAGTGACCTGGGGACCTGGTGCTAACCCTGGGAGGGACAAAGGGCCGAGTAAATACGACATGGATGAGTGGCGTCCAGTTCCTACATGCAGAGAATAATTCATAGCGAGGGCCCTGCCTGCACCCAGGGTCCTTCTATTCAACGTGCTAAAAGGGCAGCCGTTGCTTCTGCAGCCACCGCACTGGACCGGAATACAGCATTTGGAGATAAAGAAAGAGTGGGCCAATCAATAGCCCCTCAATGAAGCATGAAAGGTCTGGCTCCGCTTGAGCCCAGCTGGCCAGAATGGGAAAAATTCCTGGGGTCAGCCCTCAACTCCTTTTAAAGAGCCGCCGCGCGTTCCGCTGCCGCCGCCACCGCCGCTGCCGCTGCTGCTGACATTACCAAGTCCTATTGATTATCACACTATTCAGCCTGTTAAACCAATAGGCCAGCCGACAGATATCCGTTAGCATCCCCTAATGAACTGAGAAAATCGCGATCTTGGCCTTTTTCGGAGGGGACCAGGCTCTTTTTCAGCCCGAAGCTTGGACGTCTCACCTTAAATTCCAGCTTGCACACCTCATTAACTCGGATGCTCCACTAGCTTGGCGGCTAACGGCAGTACGTCAGCACATTCAAGCTGTACCAGACATACATTAGACACGTTAGCATATCCACATACAAATCCTGGCTCTCGATAGCAAGCTTTTGTTAGCATCTCAAGATGCCAGTTACAGTGTTTAGGTACCCTGTTTCGTATTCGAGCTGCACAATGTATTAAAAATTCAACACTTTTTCAGTCCTGCAATTCAGTTTGTCAACTTTTAATTCTTTCAGTACTTCTGAATGAGCAAAAGTTTTTAATTGAGCATATACTAATTCTTTACAGTTAGCTTTTAAAAATGGGCATGTCGATTTGATCACAAATGAGGGTCAATGTTTAAACAGTTAAAGAGTTTATTTGTAACATATGCTCCTAAAAGAAACTGGTATAAGCATAAGACTATAACCCATTTGTTCCAAACGCAGTGTGATTAAGATATATTTCTTCATTATACTGTAAATCTTCCTTTTAGAATATGATTCATGTGAACAGGTTTACCGTTTTTATACTATTTAGCTACTTGTATGACTTATTTAAAGCATTTTGTATTGATAGGCAATCTGACATATTAATTATGACGTACAAAATTGGAATATATGTAAGAAACTTGGATGTACTATGGATTCAGACCTCAAATGCAGAAGACATATTAAAGCAACATTAAAAACACATCTAGATTTACAAATTTCACCTCTAAACAGCACTAAAAGATCCAAATAATCCATACCTTTGTCTCCAGCAGATTGGACTACTGCAATGGGTGGCCCACTGGACTTCTCAAAATGATCATTAGACAGTTGTAGCTTATTCAATATGTGGTGGCTGCCAGTTAGTTACAGAATACTGTTTACAAAGTGCTGTTATAAATCACATACAAATCACATACAAACATAACAGCCCTCCCAGTATTTAGCGCTAACGCTGCCCAATGCAGGATCCACCAGAAGATCCCAGATATGCCTCAAAGATCTCAAATATGCCTGGATAATCTTTGTTCACTTCGGGTTTTTATTGCTTTTTATTGTATACACTTACGCATGTGGCTTCAATTTGCTTCTGTGTATGAAAAACCCATTGAACTTTGTGTATGAAATGTGCTACATAAATTAACTTGCTTTGCTTTGCTTTGCATTTGTGTAGCAATGACAATGCCAAAATGTGACAATGCATCAAATATGATGTCTAATGCAGTTGCCATGTTTGAGCACCATAGTTTAATCTATGTTTGGGCAAATAACCAGCATCAATTAACAGCCCAGTCCAGCATATACATGTCAAATGCAGCACTCCTCCTGCTTCCCATCTCTAGTCTCATTAGTAAATCATTCTGACAAAACAGACAGTCATCATTTTTTACACTGAATAATGGGTTGAGTATATCCATTCATTTAATAAAGGGTGCTGGCCTGAATAATTTGAATACTCAAGCAGTTATTTTGCTATTATTTGATTCCCTATTTAGTGTTTTGGACCTTTAGTTAACACTTTAGGCCTCACCAAAATCTTAGTCAGAGTCAGAGGCCTTTTTTTAATCACTGTTTTAAACAAAACATTTGATATTAGGCCACAAATAATTATATTATACTCAGTTAACGTTAGCTATAGGCTGAATACAGCCACACACACCCCGCAATTTCACATCACCCTTTTGACTGAAGCAAGTTAGTGAAAGATATTAAAATGGCAAACAAAGAGACACATTAATTTGTTTGGCTCTAGGGCTGATCTAAACTATATTTAGGTGAAAAGGCTGAGCACCAGTTACTTGTTACTTGTTTAGCCCTGTGGAAGTGAGACAGAGACAATCAGAGATTGCAGGTTAGCTAACTTGGTTAGTTCCTATATAATATATACAGCTGAATATCTGTAAAAAAATTCAGGATAAAACACTGAAATAACAGACAGAGTTGTCAGTCCTGAACATTTATATTCACCTATGTAAGTCACTTCACTCATGATAGAAATGAATATTTCTTTTTGTTTATTAAACCAGGTAAATGGACTAAACGAATATCTAAAAAGATTTCTTCTGTAATCCTGGTAAGCAAAAGTCACACTGATCTGTTCTCTTATCTAACCGTACAGCGCATCTTTGGGATGTCCATGATAAAAAATGGGATGTATAACTATTTGTTACAAACGTAAATTAAACATACTTAATATATATTTACTATATATATAATATACCTACTGATACCTACTGATAGATATCTACTGATATTGAAATAATAAGACCGAGTGAATGAGAACAATGACATGCCAGGCCTAGGGCTCAGGTAATGATGAGCGTTTTTAATTTTTTCCATGCTATTATTTGATATCAAGTATTATGATACTACATTTTACATCAACATCAAAAATCTGGCATTGTGACAACCATAATTTGTATTGCATTATACTAGGGACATGCACATTTCCACTTTCTGTTAACCACTGAGAAGTAGGAATGACATATTTTGTAACATATATTAATGTGAAGAGTTCTTACTCATGAGACATAAATAGGGCAAAGTATGCACTGGTACTCTCTGGCTAAAACTGAGAAGCACAAACAGTGCTGTACACTTAAAAACATATTTCATCATTCCAAAATATCCCAGAGAAATCTTTTAGCCAGCCTGCAATCTCTGATTGTCTCTGTCTCACTTCCACAGGGCTAAACAAGTAACTGAGGTGCTCAGCCTTTTCACCTAAATGTAGTTTAGATCAGACCTAGAGGCAAACAAATTAATGCGTTTCTGTGTTTGCCATTTAATATCTTTCGCTAACTTGCTTCAGTCTTTCAAAGGGGTGATGTGAAAGTGTGTGGGGCTGTGTTCAGGCTATAGCTAACGTTAACTGGGTATAATATAATTATTTGTGGCCTAATATCAAATGTTTTGTTTGAAACAGTGATAAAAAAAAGCCTCTGACTCTGGGAGGTGTAGGATTCTGGTGAGGTCTAAAGTGTTTACAAAAGGTCCAAAATACTAAATACTAGGTAATCAAATAATAGCAAAATAACAGCTTGAGTATTCAAATTATTCAGACCAGCACCCTTTATTCACTGAATGGATATACTCAACCCATTATTCAGTGTAAAAAATGATGACTGTTTTGTCAGAATGATTTACTAATGAGACTAGAGATGGGAAGCAGGAGGAGTGCTGCATGTGACATGTATATGCTGGACTGGGTTATTAACTGATGCTGGTTATTTGTTTGTTCAAGAAGAATTAAGTAAAGGATGCTACCCCTTTGCATGAGCTAACGAGCCAATACCACAAGAACTAACAATTGCAGTGGTAGAAGGAGGTGACTTGTGGGCTCCTATAAGACTTGTTAATGAATGATTTGCTAACTCGTTTAGTTTGTTGAGGTCATAGTGAAAAAGACATGTCTTTTGACCTATTTTGGGGTCTTGCTAGTGAGAATAGTTTAATCATTTATAGCCCCACTCCGTCTGCCTTCGTCATTACATCCTTAACAATGGCAGTTGCAAACATTCAAATCAAGAAAAACAAATAAACGGCTATTGCTGAATTCATGGCATGTCCTACAGTGCACTCAGCACGCAAGGCATCTTTTCAGCTATGTAGACTACGATTATAAATGTGTGTTTTCCAGTGTTTTCTATACTTGTTCAAACCAAAAATGCACTTTAATTGGGACTTTATGAAGAAACTGAAAAAAATACATGATAGTATATTACATACAGTAGAATGCAGAAGCTTGGGTGCCCCATTTGAATGAGTCTTGTTGCTTAATGGCTTGATGCTGTTCATTTGAGAAATTTATTATAGACAAAACAGAAATAAAACATTGTTTATTTTTTCCCCCCAATGTGTTAAAATAGAAGAGACAGCCTGCACTAAACTTTTAGGAGAAAAAGCTCCCTGTAGAGGATGTATACTTGTAATGTACTTGACCTGCCATGCTATCTTGTCCACTCGTGTATGCATTGATTCCAAGCGTATGCATTGATTCCACCGTGACATATCCATTATACAGGAAAGTGTACACCAATGAAGTGGTTCTGATTTCGGATTTATCGACAGGCTCTCTCTCTCTGTCAAGAGTTCTTTTCACCGTGAGACAGCAAAGAAAACATGTGGTTATATGCTTGGTATGAGGAGGAAAAGGGAAAAAAAAAAACATACCACAATAGAGCTGCAAAGTCAGTGAAGAGTGAGAAGAGGGAGCAGCAGTCAGTCCTTCCTCTCCTCCTGTAATTTAGTCATTTATGTGTCATTTGCTTATTGCAGCACGATTCCGGGGGCATCATTTGAATATGATTGCGAGGCAGTGTATTCAGAGCGGGGCTCTAAGTTGCCATCATCACCATGGCAGTCCGGTTTCCATAGTGCCCGAGCCCCTGTGATATTGCACGCCTTCCATTTGCATATTTATTTTGGCGGAGGGAAGTGTTTCAATATTGAATTTTAACTTAGGCAAGAATTAAGTTAAATGCCACCAGACCCAATTATACGCCTTCACCCCTCCGTGCAAATATTTTATTCAGGTATTTCTCATTTGCTTCGTATTTAAGCAACACACACTGTGTGTGTGTGTGTGTGTGTGTGTGTGTGAGCATGAGAGACACAAACAGCACAGAGAAAACGTGATGAGTGACGAGTAGGGGAAAGCAGCTGACATTATACAGATATTGCCAAACACCATAGTAACATGCAGTGCAACATGGTAATTGATATTTTTCTGGATGACTCTCTTCCAGCCAAAACATGAACAGCTGCTTGGTCAAGCCAGTATTGTAAGCGATAATTCAAAGTGTCTGGAACATCGCAAATGAAAAAAAAAAAAAGTTATAAAATTAGCACTTCTCTTTTTTTAATTCCTTTTCCGTCTGGAGAACAGTGAATACAGTACACAGTCGTGGACGAGTGCTCTGCTAGGCCATCTTCTTTCACTGACTGTGCTAAGCAACACTACTGTACAATCATAGCAATCGGGCTATAGAGACAGAATGAACAAACACAGAAAAAAAAGCCATGAAAACGTCTATACAACAGTCGATGACATCATACGTTACTTTGCAAGAGGGCTAGAAAAACAAAACAGGCCGTCGGTAAACCCTACGAGAAAAAAAGCATGACTTCCTGGGGATCCCAGGCATCGTGCCCTGTTAAATACCTCTCCCGCTCTGGCTGTGTGTGAGATAAACCCTGTTTGGTGTCAGCGCCTGCCTTACACCACAGGCATCAAGGCTCTCATCAAAATGTCCTAGGCGCCATTTGGCAAATAAGAATCAAAGCACTGATCGGCCCGAGGTGTCACAGAGAAACACTTTCCCCCGCGGCCAGCCCTGACACTAGATATATTGCTCTGTTTGTGCTAATGCGACTTGACTAGCACGCCAACGATTGCTCCCCCATGCCCGGCTTCGCCTGCACTACAGTTTTACCCCCAAAATGATTTATTCTCCCATCTCCATGAGTTATATGTATTTTAATGTTTGCGGACATTGCATCCATTATTTACCTTGTTTGGAAAAGAGCCCTAGCCTCTCTTCATAGTCGCAAATTTAACATTTAACAGATTGCAGATACATGCTAGCTCTGGCACTGACAAGCCTTCCATTTGTCATTTTGGAATTTGGAGCTGGCTGTGGGGGGGGATATTTCAATGGCTGCAGCAGAGGCCTTAGGAGTGGCGACCGAAGCCGTGAGTCAACAAATTAACAAGCAATCTAAAGCTCACATTGGGCTTTGAAGTGTGTGTTTTTGGAGAATGAGGATAGGAGGGGATTGACTCTGGGGAATGTGGTAGCATTTAATGGGTTGTGTATGTGTGTTTGGTCAGTAGGGGATTGGTTCTGGAGACCACGAAGAGAACAGGGTTAAGGTGGTAAGAAGCAGGGGTGCACAATATATCGTTTGCTAAACTTGATCATAACATCATACCGATATTGTAGGCCGAGATATGCAAATGAGCCCTCCAACGTGGGCACCTTGACCAATCACAGCTCACTGTAAAAAAAGCATTTGGTATTTTAAGCCGAATTCACTTCAAACAATAAGTTAACAGATTGTAAAATACCGATTTTTGTTATGTTAGCTTACTATTAGAGGTTGACTTGAAATATTAAGGCATTCCAGTAACTTAATAATACTTTAAAGGGTATAATAACAAGAATTATAATAATAAAGTTAAAATGGCATTTTTACTGTTTTGATCTTTGTAAAGGTAAATTATGTTGCCAAAAATAATACAGTACAATTTTTAGAGAACTAGTTTCAGATAACTCCTCACTTTTAAAAATGTTGAAAATAGGAGGGAAAGAGTTTGGAAGGGAAAGAGTGTGGGTGTACAACCAAAAAAGTAAACAGATAGTACTGCTCTGCTTGTCACCTTAACTTCACTGTGACCCGTAGGTTGCTGAATGCACTGCTCATCTTTCTTATAGTCACAGGGAACATACACAAAGAGAGAGAGAGAGAGAGAGAGAAAGAAATAGTGCCCCAATGAAAAAAGAGAGGGATGGATGAAAGGGGTGGAATCATCTGAGCACACAGATATCCAAATCCATCTTGTGTTTTGGTAGGATTACATTAAAATCAGCAGGACAAAGTGAAACCATAGTTAGTTTGGTCCTAATACAAAACTGAAAACCCCATAGCCTGGCTTCAAATTGGCATTATTGTAGCAGTGGTCATTTCTGGTATAAATAGGCAAAAAACTTTCAGCATGATGCTAGCCAACGTGGCCATCTGTTAGCTGACGTAACACAGTTGATGGTAAGTATCCATTCTCCTCCAAGAGTATCGAGCTGTCTAATTAGCAGCAGTCTGAAAAGATGAAGTGACTGGCCTCGTGTGACTTGGAGGATCCACACGCTCCCACTCGCCCTCATAACTTGGTTGGATTATACTACATGGGGAGGCCTTAGGCAGTGGGTGGAACTGGCAAAGAAAGTGTGAATGCTAAACCCTTAATCCGCAGTATATTTGTGTTTGTAAGTAGAAGAGGAAAAATGATTTGACTTTAATAAAAAGTTACATTTTGTACATAAAATCTTACTTTGCAGAAAGAAACGCCATGCTTTCAATTTTTACCATTACATTTCTGATTATATGACAATAAAACTAATGGAAATATTTCAGAAGTGCATATTCGAACATGTAACTGAATTAGATTTATTTCCACAATAAAATGTGAAGTGTGATTGCGTGGGTTTGCTATAAAAACAGTTTTGGGAATCCCTCAATTGAACCTGCGCTCTTCTGATTGTCTTCACCAAGGGGGTCTCAACTTACTGACACTTACCAAGCCATTTATGGTTAAGCCGCATTCACAGCCTAATTTATTTTTAATTAAATTACAACAAACAGTGACACAGCGACAGCAAGTTTTTTTTATAACTGATCTGAGCGTTAGTGTCTTGAAGTCTGTTTATCAGGATGTTATCAGGATGCTGCTGCTGTGAAGTTTGCTTTGCGTTTGTTTCTCTGCGTTTGTGTTTCCCTGTGTTTTGTCCCTGTCTGGCCACCTCAGCTGTGGCATCACAGACTCTCTCTCTGACATATATTTTGAAGGCGGCTCGACTGTCCACTCTCTCTCCCCAGTCATCACAGAGCTGACTCCACCACAAAAATCGATTTTTAAACGATCGGTACTCTGCCCCAAAAATCTGCATACGTTGCACCGGAGATTAACAGATGTTTTGATGTTGGAACCATGCCAATATTTCAAAACCTGTAGGAGGAAAAGAGGCACTAAATTCCAGCTACAAAAACAATAATAATAATAATAACAATAATAAAAATAAAATTTAAGAACAGTAGTGTGATTGCTGATTTAATAACACTAATTATGATATGAATTTAATAAAAAATGTTGTACATAAAATCCTATTAATCTTATAAGGATTAATAGTAATTACACAAGTGACAATATATTGTGGGGTGTGTTATAATGACTGTATGTACTTTTATTCACACTAAGAGCATTTTGCCCATACTGTGCAAGCCTACTGAGCAGAAGAGAATAGGCTGAAGGTGGAAGTGATGATTCCAAGGTTGCTGCATTATTACTCTCCAACAAGCTGCTCAGACAGAAATGCTAATGACTGGCCATAGAATATAATTGCTACAGTGCAACGTGTAACTTCATTCGTGTGCAGAGGTTATGATTGTGGTGTGCGTTTCAGCTGCAGGTGATGTGTGCATGGCGTTTGGCACTCGGCTAATGTGCTCCTTTCACCCTGACCCTGCTGACACTACGCATCGACATCTTTGTTAACCTCTGCAGCGGTCTGGGGGCGGGAGAGGATTGGTATAATGGCCAGCGCATAATGCTTCTTGTTCCTGAAGTGTCAGTCAGCGGAATGGTCTCGCACTAGCACGGCCGGACCACATCCAATCAAAGCTCCATGGCTGAGATGCACAGATTACCGGCATGCGTGGGCAGAAAAACAGCATATTTTTCACGCAGTGCTTGTACACTCACATTACTAACTGGAACAAGCGAGAACAGTTACAGCACGGACAGCTTTGAAATACCATGCACGAAACACACAGTGAAGCAGAAAAGCCACAGGTTTCACTGGGTTACTCAGGCAAGCCAGTTATGGATGAGTTAATCTTTCATCTCTCACTAAATTTCTAATCAGCTGCTGTCCTATACTAACAGAACAGAACTCTTTTCTGTGTTTTGTTAAATTTGCCCGGTAGCCGAACTGGGCCAGAAGACCAGAAGATCTGTAGAAAAAGAAAGAAAAAAAAAAAATAGTGCTTGCAGGGGTGAAAGAGTTGATTGAGTGCCTTGAGGGGGAAATAAGGTATAAAAAAATAGAAAAAGAAGAAGAAAGGGGCGCCTTACCAATAACGTAGGTGAGCAGGAGGGCCAGGGTAACGGTGATGGCGGTGGCACTGAGGGCAGTGCACTTCCAGTTGCAGCACTTGTACGGCTTGTTGAAGGTGAACATGGGCCGGGAGAAGTTGCTGCGGGGCAGGGGTCGCGGGGGCGGAGAGTAAACCGTGTTGGAGGTGAGGGGGTAGTTCTGGTTGGCCACGCTCAACAGGGCCGAGGACCCTGAGCCGTGCTTGAACAAAAAGTGCCTGTGGAAAGGAAGGAAGAGAGTTATCTTTATACTCCAGCAGCAATGGAGAAAAAGTATGAGGACATACATAAAAGTAAGCACAGTAAGTTACAGGGGAAAATTCCAGAGAGCATGGAAAGCGTGCATTGCATGCTAGCCTGGTGGTAATATGAATATTTCATATGAATATTTTAATTTTGTTTAAAATATATTAACAAGTCAGATTTTTTTTTTATTCCAGGAGCCGCTTACATAAAACATTGTAAATGAGTTTGTGCCTTACATTTTAACTTAAAGCGAGCTGCACAAAATCACTTTAAGGACAGTAAAAAAAAAAAATAAAAAAAAAAATGAAATCAAGTTAGTGGTGTAAAAGAAAGATATGAGCATGACCTTTCACTAGGAAGATGCACTTAATTATATTTAGCTTTGGGTACATTTATCCCTTGAGGATTTAACTTAAGACAAATACTACAAATGCAAACTACAAACTACAGGTCATCTAGCCACTAATGCTGATGACGATGAACTGTTTTATGGCGAAGCTGTTTTATGGATGCAAGGTGATCCAACATCGTATGCCCACTGAATTGCATGTCAAAATATATCAGTACCTCATCTCTTAGTGGGACCGTGGGATAGTGAGACGAAATCCAATATAAAAGCCTTTTATGTGCGAAATTTAACATCCAATGAAAAAAACAGGCAGATACCATGGGATACAGAAGAAACGGTGGCATCTTCTGCGACACCAAAGCTCTGTCTGTGACCCTCTCTCTCTCTCTCTCTCTCTCTCTCTCTGTCTCTCTCTCTCTTTGCATTAACAGTGTATGCCAAATATGCCCAGATCGTGACGGCACAGGGATTTCACACAGCTGGCCAGTGTTCCGGAAGGGATGCCCGCACACCTCATGCAATATTAATTCCGTTTGGTGGCCTGTGAGAGTGACCTCCTTGTGAGGCATATATTTTGATGGGAATCAAAAAAAAAAAGAAGAAGAAAATGAAAATAGGGAAATGCTGAGGGATCCAACAGTTGAGAAGCATCCCCACCTTGGCAGTCTCTAAAGCAGAGTGTGAAGCATTCAGATACAAGGTTAGCTTCAGTCACCCAGAGAGGGAGAGAGGGGGTGAGAGGGGTAGGGGGGTGGGGGGGCGTGTGATAAAGAAAACAGAACAAAAGATCTCAGAGCTACCCCAGCCCCTTCAGGGAAACATCACAAAAGGCAGTGCTACCTCAGCTGTGATTCCGCCATTTTAAACGATGTCAGAGAACTAGGGTGCTTTTTGTTATTCTTGCCTGTCCACAGGCAATGACACCATTTTTATATCTCCACAAAAAATGATTCCTTTAAATAGACAATTCTATTTATAATCTTTCACATTTCCTTGGTTGTCAAAGACAATATCCACAGGCTACACCCAACAACCTCCAATCTCACATAGACACCATATTTCCCTGGAGGACCCCCCAAGAAAATGAGTGTTACTTCACTTTAGGAGCGCTGCCTGTTGGAAGAACTATTCTTAACTTTCAAAGCTGATGAAAAAACCTTAAATTAAAATCCCAATGTGAGCCAGGTCAAGTTCATAGGCATCAGGCAGCTCAAGATTGTCCAGTCAGATCCTTAATTGCATTTAATATCATGGTAAATTACATCCTGCAATCCTGCCAAAAGGCAAGGCAAGGTAAGGTCCACTAAAGAAACAGCCAATGAAATGGATTCCCCACGTTAAAAAAAACCCGAGTGTGGCTTGTGGAGATCTCAAGTTTGATCCCTGTTGATAAATAAAACAGAAATGTGCCATAAGGTTTCGCACAGGCCACATTTTATTTTTATATACACGCAACTGAAAACAAATGCATTGTCTTCTTGTAAGAAAGGGGATCCAAAAAGCCGAAAATGTATAGATGTTTATTTCATTAGTCATGCAAACTACCTATTTGATTGAACAAAACATGAATAAAAACATAGGCCATGCATCAGTTGTTTATTTATAACACATTATTGCAAGAATCACATTTTAGCCTTGCATCTGAGTCTTAAATGTGTGGTATAAGTGCAATTTAAACCTAGGTGGCTTTGAAAATGCCACTATGCGGCAGACTTTGAGTGCTGAGTGAATGGGAAATTAGAGCCCCATATCCCTATCCATAAACTCATCCATCCATGTGGAAGAGGGCATAAAAAAAAAAAAAAAACTTTAAGCTTCTTGCCCTAAAGTAGTCCAAATGCATGTCTGAAAAGTTCTAAAAACAGTTGCTCACGCAGATATGCTCGACCTTGTATCAATCATTAGGTGAGCGTGCCCAGGAAATAATGGCGGCTGACACCGACAGAAGGAAAATAAGTTTACACCTTCGTAAATCGTTGAGCAGTACCTTAGGGGAGTAGATAGCAGAAGAAAAAGAGGGAAAAAAACTAAAACAAAACAAAACAAAAAAACCCAACTTTGATCAGTCTGTGTAAACCAGAAGTTCAATGTCAAAGTGTCTGGGATAAACACACAGGCAATTTGTCTCCAGTGGGGCAGGAGCACTAATTAATCAGTCCTAAAGCCGCATTAATGACAAAACAAACAAAAAACTAAAAAGCATTTGTTGCAAAATAAATGTGGGGAATACATTGTCAATCTGTTTGTCTTTGTTTTCCTTGTTCCTGCCTATGAAGGTGATGAAGGCGAAACAATTCAGACAGTGAAGCAGGGAGTAGGGGGGACAGAGGCAGAGAGAGAGAGACACAGAGAGAGAGAGAGAGAGAGAGAGAGAGAGAGACATCTCATTTCACCTCCAAGCCTCATGCAGCTGTTTATGGGAATTGTTCATCCTGAATGATGATCAATTATCACTCCTCCTAACCTGTCACTTTTGTCTCAGTGTTGTACGGCTTGCGCTTTTTTCAGAGTTTATCATAAATGTAGTTGACTAAATTTCATCCAAAGGGAAAAGCTCTGAATTAAGTGGAAAATGAATTGTTTCTTTTAATCACAATAAAGACAATTTTGTGTAATTACCCTTATAAACCTAAAGTTACTGCATTTTTTTTTCTAGACTATTTAAACATAATTACTTGATGAGATAATTAATCACACACACTGATCAGTCGTAACATTAAAAACACCTGCCTAATACTGTGTAAGCCACCCCCTTGTGTTGCCAAAACAGCTCTGACCCATTGAATCATGGACTCCACAAAACCTCTGAAGGCGTGCTGTGGTGTCTGTGGTACCACAATGTTAGCAGCAGATCTTTTAAGTCCTGTAAGTTTGAAGGTGGGACCTTCACGAACCAAACTAATTTGTCTAGCACATATGATAGATGCTCCTTCAGATTAAGGTCTGGCGAATTTTTCGAGACCATGTCAACACCTCGAACTCTTTGCCGTGTTTCTCAAACCATTCCTGAACAATATTTTCAATGTGGCCGTGTGCATTATGCTGCTGAAAGAGCCCTTTGCCATTAGGGAATACCATAACATCCCAGTAACATCCACATGAATGCCAGGACCCAGGGTTTCCAGCAGAACACTGCTGGCTTGCTTGCTTCCCATAACACATCTTGGTGCCAACTCTTCCTTAGGTAAGCAATGTACATGGCCATCCACATGAAAATGTGATTCATCAGACCAGGCCATATTCTTCCTTTGCTCCATGGTTCAGTTCTGATGCTCACAGGCCCATCAGAGGTGGACAGGAGTCAGCATGGGCAATCTGACTGGTCTGCAACTATGAAGCACCATACATACCAAACTGGGATCCACTGTTGTTCTGATTCTTTTTTTTCATAGCCAGCAATGACTTTTTCAGCAATTTGAGATACAGTAGCTCTTCTGTGGGATCAAACAAGGTAGCCTTTTCCCCTTTCGCGCATCAGCAAGCCTTGGGCATCCGTGACCCTTTCGAGGGTTCACTGGTTGTCTTTCTTTGGACCACTTTTGGTATGTACTAACCACTGCCACTAACCACTTTGGAGATGCTCTGACCCAGTTTTCAAGCCATCACAATTTGGCCTTTGGCCTCTACTCCAAGAACTGAAAATTCACTTACTGCACCAAATATCCCATTTCCAGTAAAATAATCACTGTTATTCACTTCACCTGACAGTGTTTTTAATGTAAAGACCGATTGATACAGTTACATAAAGTAATGACTTATCCAAGCTCCGGCAACAAACACACTCTTCGGTAACAACTGTTGAGATGATCTTGCTCAAGCTTTGCAGGATGTTTTCAAAAATCCCTTTTCACCTAATGAGTAACGAGAAAATGTACTGTTCTTTGTTTGGAGTCCCTATATAAATAACCAATCAACTGATTTTTTAAAAAATATTATTTTGATCTAAAGCCTTATGCTTACATATAAATGAAATAGAAAAGTTTGTGTCTATGCACACAGAACAAACCTGTTTAATATTACAATTAGATATTAAAAAAAAAACTCTTCCATTATGCACAAGGTGGCAAAGTAATATTTTAGTTCACCTGCCTGCAGTGGATGTCTGTGACTGCTACCACTACTACTACTTAAAAAATTACTAATAAATAGATAGATAGATAGATAGACAGACAGACAGACAGACAGACAGACAGACAGACAGACAGACAGATAGATAGATAGATAGATAGATAATAAACAAATAAATAAATAGTAATAGCATCAACAATAATAATGATAGCACAAAAAGTCTAAAATCTGTGTCCCCTCTGGAGGTTGACATGCTGTATCCACAGCTTCAATGAAAAGGTTAAAGCATGTCCTCACTGAGTATTTTTCTATGTATTATATATAAACATTATTAAAATATGTCAAGAGTTTCCACACAAAAAATGTTACGTCCACTCAGTTGCTATCTTTAAATTAAAATAAATTTAAGCTAACAATTGGATTGATGTGTTGATTTAACAAATGCAATTATGTGCAAACAATTGTAAATGAAAAGTGAATTAAAGCACATTAATTAAAAGTGATTTTTTTTCGCATTTGTCATGAATAAAGCCACAAAGACTGATTTAGTGAGCTCTCTAGCTAGGTCTAAATAAGCTGATTCTGGGTTTATTAGCATAACAAGACATCCCACACTGGGTCGCAGAATATAACTACAAGAGAACTACAGAGAGAATAAGTGGCGATTAGCAAAGTAAACGTAAAATAAAGTGTGAACAATGTGAAATTCATTCTCTGCATTTAACCCATTCACTAAGCGAAGCGGGGGGCTGCTACCAACGAGGGGCACCCAGGTACCTTGCTCAAGAGGACCTCAGTAATGACACTAGCAGTGTTGGGATTCAAACCCACAACCTTCTGACTGTAGGGGCAACTCCCTAACCACTAGGCCACCCGGCTAGTGGGGTCCAAGCCAAATGTGTGAATTGGCTCAAATACTGAGAGGCTGAGTGATTCGATTGTTTCAATAGGTAAAAGAGAACCATTTGAATTTTGTAAATGTTATGTTAGGATTTAAAGACAAAATAATTTTGAAGACTGACCATGTCAGAGGAGCAGAATAAACATGTTGTAGCTTGCTGCAGTCTTATGACTGATTTGTTTTGTTTGAATTGAATTGTTTGGAATGAGAATAAAAATGTAATGAAGATTAAGAATGTAATGGCATTCACACAGGCATGTATTGGCTGCTGAATTTCGATTGCCTATTGGAGGCTACTTTGTTAAGTAAGCAAAATGGAACTTCAGGAGATGTGAGCAAATAAAGCCAAGTGTAAACACACCAAATTTCAAATTTTTAGCTTAAGTAGCTCTTCAGATATTGAAATGTGTCGGCTGCAGAGCCCCTTGTGGATGAAATGTCCTGAAATCGACTGTGCATACAAACAATGTGGTGGTATAGCCTGGTAATTTCATGTCTTATTTTATCATTTTGATATCTTCATGATATCAAAATGTCTAAAAAGCATTAGAAAGTGTGTTGACTGGTGCTGTAACAGTGAATAAATGTGCACTTTCAGCAGAATTTCTAAACTAATAAGCTAGGCGTGAAAAATAATTAAGAAAAACGCAATGTAAATGTAATTTTCTTATCGCCGCTGATAACTGTGACTTCTAAGGGTTCACATCAAGACTACAAGTTGAGCTAAAAGGTGGGCAGAGGCAAAAAAGACTGAAATGCATTCATCTCTGCCAAACTGCAGCTTGAAAGCCAAAGAGCCCATGTGGTGAGCGGACTTGAGTCTGGTCAGACATAATTAGACTTGACTTGTCGGCCCTTTCAGATATTTATATTTAACCAATCATTAATTTAAATAGTCACTGCATCTATTCCTCCTCTTTTCTTTTTTCTCTGCACGCGAACAGAGGATCTAATTACGGGCAGATTCATATCTTATTAAAAACCTTTCTTCATGGCTGGCTAGGTGCCAATCTCATCCCAAGTCATTTAATGTATGAATTCAGCTGTTACCAAGTCTTCATTAAAAATGCAAACAGATTATTTGTCTCGCCGTATCCTCTCAGAGACAAATTTCTACATACTGCATACAAGGAAAAAAAAAAAATACAGTCCACTTTGCACAGTCATTACTGACACTGTGGCTGCTTAGAACGCGTTTAAAGGATATTGTTTGCAATACAGGAAATCTGGCACGGCTGTCGGAGCGGAAGACGGATAAAAGTTGAAATGAAAGTTCTTTCTTCGAGGCCACAGATGTTCACACAAATAAAAGGAATCCAGATGGGCTGCACTAAGCAAGTAATACCGCAGCCACAGCCACAGTGTTATAGCTACTATTATTATCATCCGAGAGATATTATCATAAGCTTCAATTATTTTGAAAGTCATCCCATAAGGATTCTTTTACAACAACAGTCTGACTTATATGGGACATTAGGAGGCAAATATTCAGCAATTACTCGTTAAACGAAATAGCCTACGAAAAAGGTACAACGCAAACTAAAAATAAATGGATGGTTTAATACCAGAAAGGCGTCTTATTAAATCCTTAGATGTCAGAAGTTTATACTTTTACAGCCACATTCTGTAACGAGAACTTTAATGCGCTTTTCCATTAATTTCAGTGTCAACAAAACAAGACTTTGCATACAATAACAGTAACTTTTCATCAATATTAAACTAAAGAGTAAAATATCTAATACTAAAGAAATCAAACATGGTATCGATTAAATGTTTTGAATCTGCAGGTTTAACAGAATTTCTCTGTGTTTCAATGAGCTACTCTTGCGAAATGATTAATGTCAAACTAGATACATTCCCAGAAGAAAGTGTGAAGTGCGACTGCATGGAATTTAGCCAAAATTCGATATGAGCTCAGAGGAGAAGCGGCACCAAAAAAAACGTTTGGAATAAAAATAATGATAAAAAACTTAAGACGAACAACAGTGTGATTGCTAATAACAGCATTTTCTTTTTACCAGCAATAACAATGGCTCCTGTTAATTAGAAGACTGAAAAAAGATGTCAACAGTTGAGCTCTCTGTACTGACCTAGTCTCCAAAGGGATGTTGCTGTTGAGCACCCAGTTGTTGTGGAGCTGGGTGTTGTCCGGTTGTCCGACGCTTGCGTCAGACACCTGGCTGGCCTGGCTGCGGACAGGCATGGTGTTCCTCTGCAGCGTGACGTGTGCGTAGGGTGCCGGTCGGGCACAGGTGCGGGCGTGAGGTGGTGGAGGCGGTGGAGGCAGAGGCCGGAAGGTGAACTGCCCACCTGGACTGCTGGGAAGCTCTGTAAAAAAAACAAAAACAATAAAAAAACACATGCACACACCCACACATACACACACGCAGCAAACAAATTAGTTCAAGGGAAATAAGGCAAATATATTACAACATAAACAATTTTCAGAGCTTTGCAAACAGGACGGAATGGACAAAATGGAGCGGCTAAACAGCAGTGCCACTTATGCAATGAAAAATAATCAGTATTTGTTTATTTGAAAGAAAATGAGCTATTTATGAAGGAACAGGATAAACAGGAGATGATGTCAAAATAAACATACAAAACAAACTAACAGCACAATGGGCTGACATTCAATCAGCTACTTGTCACTGGTCAGTTTATGAAGTTAACTGTTGTTTACAAGCTCTCTGCAACTGGCATAAAGCCAGGGTCACCAGTCTTTTTTCCACAAAGGCATGGGGTGGCTGGAGGCTTTCATACCAATCAAGCAGAAGAACACCTAATTCTACTTGTTTAAACAGCTGATCTCAGTCTTCTAATTAACTGACGAGTTACGTGAGTTCTTCTGCTTGGTTGGAATGGAAAACCGTAGCACTCTTTCCAGATTTCTCACCAATACTGTGCTTGCAAATTAAAAAGTGATTACTTTCTTAGCTTGGCCACTTGCACAAAACAGATTTTGTTTACCACATGTTAAACACTAAAGGGATACATTTGAAATTACGCATTTAAACGTAAATTCTGCAACTGTCCAAAATTAGAGTACTGATTATTGAAATATAAAGGACGTAAATCACAAATGAAGATATTTTTCACTATCCACACCTTCTGACTTTTCCTGGCTTTCAGCACTTCACTCCTAAAGGTAAAGGGGAAACATTAAGCCAAAATTCACTTCAGATGTTTTATTCAAGCAGCCACTAGCCCCCATTAGCACATTCCTTTTTTGGGACGCTGAACGCTGTATGTTATGCACCAAAAAGACATTATTAGACCGTATAAATACTGGATATAACTTTCAAACTGCACTTTCGATGCATTAACAGTTATCGGTCAAATCTAATTCAATAAATCCATTATTTACAGTCGTACTATTTTTTAGTGCAACATTCAAACTGTCTTGTTTCGAAGCAAAGTAAAGAAAACATTCCAACTTGTTTTCCTTCTGTGTGCACTTTTCGACCCAGAGCCTATCAATACTACCACTACTAAATGGGCTAATTTGTTCCAGAAGCTATGCCCCTGATCTGATTTCAGATACATGCTACCTCCTATTGAGATATTCCAGAGGATGTGCTCACACAGAATGCGATATGTGAAATAAAAGTCATTACAAAGGAAATAAAAATATCACAAAAGTCGCCCGAGGTGGATGGGAAGTCTTTGTGCAATGTTTATGGTTCTTTGATGTGTCTTCCAGAGCTACAGCAAGAGTTGCCAATCCTGCCATTCTATGCTGCCATTATTGAACATACAATGATGTGAGCACATTTCAAACGTCACTAGTCTGCATTCTGCTGCAAACAAAGAACATTTCACAGAAAGAGAAGCAAGGGCAGGCCGTCCTTCGTATAAGACGGTTGTAACATCATGACAAAAAAACAAAAAAAAAACAAAAAAACATCACAAACCATGCTCAAAACCAACGTGAAGACATTTCAGAGCTGCCGTGCATCACATCTGCTTATGAAATCTAAAAGGGCACATCGCTTTTGATCATTTTCAAATTTCCAGTCAACTTTTCCTCTTTCTAATTTCAGAGCCAGATTGACATAAAACACGCCAATGCCCACTTTGACAGCTGGGTCACTTTTTAATGAGTGTATTATAAGAAATGTCTTGAAGGCTCCCTGAAATATAAACTATAAGAGCTATAAAAAAAAATCCCCAGACCGAAATGAGAACTGAGCATCACCTCTGGTGCTCAGGTTCTTTCAACTGTGCTAAGTGCATCCCATGACCAGTGAATGCTGCATTCTCGTTAAAAAAAAGGAACATAAGGATCCTGCTCCTCTGACACATTTTGATGAGCTTCACATTCATGACCAGGAACACTGCTACAAGCAATTCTCAGCAAGCACACAGCCATCATCCAGGAAGGGTGTTGGTATTCTCACAGAGGACCAACTGCATGTTAAATTAGGAGAATAAACATACATTAGATGCATTTCCATGAGAAAATGCGAAGTGTGATTGCGTGGTTGCTATAATACGAGTGGTTGTGTTAAACCAGTTTGTGTTAAAAAAAATATATATATATTTTCACACAGCTGGCGATTCAGAGGCCGGCGCACTACCGCTGGACCACCGGAGGGGGGGGGCCTGAACTCGCCAAGCCATTTATGGTTAAGGACGGCTGAATGTGTAGCCGCATTCAAGGGTCGATTCATTTTAATTAAACCCCAACAAACAGTGAGACATGTCTTTTTTTATAAGTGACCTTAGCTTTAGTGTATTGTCTGTTTATGAGTCTGCGGTGTATTTTACTCCACGTTTGTTTCTTCGCGTTTTGTCTCTTTGCGGCCGGCGTATCCGTGATGTCGCAGACTTTCTCTCCAACACACATTTTGAAGGTGACTTGACCATTCTCTCTCTTTCCCTATATATTACAGAGCCGGCTCGACCACAAAAATCGATTTTTTTTTTAAAAAAACGATACTCAGCCCGTGATCAACTGATCAAGAAGATATACACAAGTTATACACACAACACAGGATATTTTTACGCTGGAACCATGCCAATATTTCATAAACTGTAGGAGGAGAAGAGGTGCCAAATTCCAGCAATAAAAAAAATTATAAAAATAAAACTGAAGAAGAACAGTAGTGTGATTGCTGACGCAAACACACTAAAAAGCATCTATTAAACCTACTGTTGTGATGAAGATGGGATTTATGAAATCTGGTGGATAATCTTAGTGAGTAGTCTCTCACCAAGCAGAAAGACTGGATGGTGTGGTGTGTGTGTTTTGTGTGTGTGTGTGTGTGTGTGTGTGTGTGTGTGTGTTTGCGTGTGCAGCAGTGTAAGGGCCAGATGGTACATTACAGAGCTTAGCTGCAGTAGCTTTGGGACATGACAGCCAAAGTGCCGTTAACTTACCCAATATGACTTCTTGCCTGCACAAATAACGCGAGGCCTGGCTCGGGCCTGGAAATGCAGTGATATTTTAAGTACTAGCTGAAAGCAATTTGAGAGCTGCCAATGATTCCATGTGCTTGACAACAACTCTGAAATGCAGAATGTGAGATATCATATTTCATCAACACTCGCCGCAGTTGTTTGCCCCATCAGCTCATGACTTCCAGCATCTAACATCTGATAGCAGTAATGGATGCACAGGCCCAATTCAAAAGATGATGATTAATAATGGGACGATCACTGGGACACCCACAGCTCTGGTGAGTGAGACTTCAAAATAATAACGCATGGAGCTCTAAGCGCAGAAAGAAAAAACATGCATTCCGACAAATTATGCTTTTCAGACAGTGAAAACAAAATGGGCTGGCATCCAATCAGCTATTAATACTACACAGTTACTATGGACGGGTTGTTGTTTATATGTACTCCACAGTTGGTTTAAATCTGTCTTTTTTATGACACGCACACCTATTCAGTATTTACAATGCCATCACTTATCAGTCATGACTGACAGTGCTGGGGTAATATGTAAGATGTTACAGTATTTCATTACAGTAATGAAATAGTACACAGTTTAAATTCTTATAATCATATTATAGTTACTGACTTAAGATGTGCATTCATTTTGTCTCTATGAAAACAATACAAATTATGCCCAGTGCATTAAAAACAGAAATTTCCTCTGCATATTATCCATTCTCCTATATATTGTCCAGGCCTGCCCTTGTATGTAGTTTGCCACTAGTACTCTAGTCTGTGAGCAATCTAAGTCAATCCCAGTCTTGTCCTACTAAAGCGTCAAATTCATCTAAATAGGCTAGACTTGACTTTCAGTGAGGAACTGTTTTTTGAATGGCTGTTTCTTCTAAACACAAGGTTATGAAAGTATTAGTGGGGTTCTTGTCCTTTCCAGTTCTTAGAGATGTTTATGGGTTTTAACATAGAATGAAAGTAATAAATAGTGAGATTATGACTCATTACTGTATGTAATCGTTCATTTGTAATGGATTATTCGAAATGTAGTAACTACCTAACGTCTCTAACACTAACGTCAAAATGTCCACATGCATTGTGTCTACAAAAGCTCCATTCATATGCAAAAACAAACAACAACAAAAAAAACACCACTAGTCAAATAATTGAACTTAAGGATCTTAAATACTAGAATATTTGAGTTCTAATATTAGGGCCCAATTTGTTGAGTTTAACATAAAATGCCCAAGAAACATTTTTACATTTTTTTCCCTAATATGTAAATTCATCAAATAAGCAATAATGGTGCATTAAAATGGCAAAAGTGAGTTCTTGGAAGAGAATAAGTATTTATCATCACTTCTACAAAGCATCTTATTTAATCAGGGGTGCCCCAAACGTTTGCATGCATTCAAACAACTGAATGTGTCACTGCATGAATATGAGGCATCTGTTAAAATTCTGAATGCTTCCACAGAATGGATGTGCGTTCACAGTAAAACACAACACCATATTGTTATAGTTTGTCTTGGAAGCATATTTCAGAAGTTGCTACTGTTAGGTTTACTCTTCTTGGCAATAATATTATTGTAACATATTTAACCACCTGACACATTTTAATCACATACATTCAAAGCACCATTTTTTTAAGTGTACTAGATGTACTTAGCATTACCATTCAAGCATGTTGAACGAGCTTTGCAGGTGTCATGCGCAAGCTCTTGCAAATTGCCAATCAGACAAATATAAAAACTCATCAAAAATACACATTTCATGCTCATTAAAGCATTTCCATTGCTCCCTGGCTTGCGTGCTCCATGGTTTTCCACTGGCCGTAAAAGTGTAATTGAACTTCAGAGACGCCAGCAAGTGCTGGCTAATGAACTGACTAAATTAGTTTAGCTCAGGCTAAAAATTAGCATTGCTTACCAAAATGCTCTTCCCCTTTCTCAGGGCAGAGATTAGCTTAATAAGGGCATGATAAACCAAAATTAATATTGGGCAATGGTTGTGACTGTGAAATGAGTTTGGCTCCTGTGGCTGTTGGACATTTTGACATTTTCACAGGGTCTCTGTTAAGAGGTGTTCCTTCCCTTTCTTCCTCATTCGCAGTCATTCACTGGGAAGGACTGCCTTGGATGTCCTTGAAGTATTTGCTCTATCATTCAAAGTCTGGGTCTCTTTTCCCATTAATAATTGCTGCTGTTTTATTCAATAATAACTACTACAGACTGAAATATTACAAGTGAAACACCAGGTGATGTTTTAAGGTGTATTGTTCACTATTATTCCTGGTTTTTTTTGTTGTTTTTTTTTGTGAACAGCACAAATTAAGTGATATTCAAATGATTCAAAGTTTTATAATCATATGTGCAAAGTACAGTGTACAGAGTACAGTGAAATTCTTACTTGAATCCTTCTCCACAAACTACAGACAACAGACAGTGCAACATTACACTAATACTAAATGCAAAAGGCTAACTACTATGAGCTCTGCTATACTACTATACTACTGTAACTACTAAAATGAGCTACTATATTACTATATCTAACAACATATAATACAACATTCATCATGGGGTACTAGCAAGGTAGTAATATCTGTAGTGCTGAAAATAATTCACTGAAACGATCTATTTACAGTAACTGTAAATAGATCATTTCAAGATTTGGCCATCACTTCTAAAATACAAGGCAATTTTGATTTTTATTTTAACTTCATCCTCACTGTTATATAGCTATTACAGACAATATAGACATTCCATAATTTTAATAGCTTCATACAATTAATTTGAAACCTATTACGTCACGCAGTAGCATCATTACAAGAATCATTTTATACGTGAATTAATGGTTTATATTTGAAAACACATTGATTACAAATTTTGAATGGTGAACTTTACCATTCAAAATACACCATTCAGTGTATATGTCCACATGAATATGAAATATGAAAATAAAGGAAGCAGAAATGCTCTTCTACGTGCAAATACGGTAAACAAAGATATCTTTTTGTTGTTTGTGTCCTGAATTGCTTGCAGAAATCAGTACAGCAAAGACGAACAAGATTATAAAACTTTGAAAGAGGTTCCAGCAATGTTTTCACTGCACTTTGCTATTCAGTATCAACCTTATTATGTCATATAGAGACACTGCTCAGTTGTTATCTATGAGAAATAAATGGAAGACTGATTTCACACCTTTCTTTGGTTCTACTTTGGTTTTTGCCACCTACCCAAACTCCTCATTATCCATGTAGATATGATTGTCCTTGCTTGACTGAATGTGTGTGAGTATGAAGTTGCTATTTTCTACAATATCAATGTGCTTTGCATAGAGACTCATTGTCCTCAGCTCAGAAAAGAGTATCACCATGCCTCTGTAGTCCCAGTTATTCAGCCTCAACTGCTTCCTCTCTAATTCTAAAGTATAAAGAGGTCGGAAAATGACCGTGTAATAATGAAAGAATGTTTTTGAAACATAAAATCAGGCAAAGTACATACATGCACATCAGTGAGAGAAATAAATGAGAAAAAAACTGGAGGAAATGGGTCTTTACGTGGTAAAAGGTTTATACCTTAATATTCAGTTCTACACTCATTTTTACTGAACATTTATACTTTTTCCCTGTTAGCATATTATCCTTCTCTGCTTCAGGAAATAATGAAAAATAGCAAATTTTACACCCTACCTGAAACTGCCTGGTCAGATACACTGGAGCCAGTTGTAGACCCTTAGGGACTTGCCAGAGGGTTGTGACTGCTGTAGGTTATGCTAATGTGGGACCATTAGTTAGGGCCTTAATCTTTGAGAATGGTTTGGTGTGCAGTTTTAGGAAAGGCTGAAGGGTGAAGCCTTTGATAGGAGCAGCGCTTGCCATTAGATTACATGAGCAAGTGTCATCATTTCCATGATATTTTAGTTGAATATGATCACTGCTCTAAGAGGCCATGGAATAATAGCACATTCATGGGAATGTGAGCGTTACAGAAGGAGAATTCTGCACCTTAATTAGCCTGACTGCTGTGGAGCTGAGAGAATTTGAGGCTATTCAAGTTACCATGCCTCTTTGACAAATCTCGTTTATTTGGACATGGCTTAAGATGACTTATTTGATCAGGTACAAATATCTGAGGACTGTGGATAAGCTCTGAAGGCTTGCTTGTCTCCAGGCCTCTGGATTCTTTTGGTAAAGTAGGCTGCAATATACTGCTGTACGTCAAATGTAGCATAATTATCCTCAAAATACCACCTCGTTAGATATCTGCAAAGTGCTTCACTGAGGTCAAGCCTATTTCATATAAAATTATTTTCAACCTCCACATTACAATGTTGTCGCATCAAAATTAACGCAAGCTTTGTTGAGCATATGGTGTTTTAAAATCCAGTATCTGATACTGGGTTGAACTCAAGGTGCTACGAGAAATCCGTGGTTCAGAGTTACAAATGTCTTCATTTGCAGATGCAGCTTGTTTAAATATCAAACTGAAACCTACAAGACTGTGAAAGGCCTGGCGATATTGATGGTGGCAGATGAATAACAGAAAACTGATGAAAGCTGATTCATAATTGGTAATGATAATTACGGGTGTTGATGGGTGTAGTGCAAATGACTGATGATGACGATGATGTCAATGATGATGCCAATGATGATGATGCTAATGATGATAAGCACAACCATGACATGATGGGGGGCACGATGATGCTGGAGACCTGATAATGATGAGAAGATTACAGCATGATTACACACAGATCAGACTGCAAATTGTGCGAAGCCATCCCTTTTGCCATTTAGGGATTTTCTTCACGAGCTGCTCTTCAAAGCATCACCATGCCAACCCAGTTCGGTCAACTCAAGTCCTGTAATAAGTTCTTCGTAGGAGCAATCAGAGCATTACAACCTCGCATAACAATGTGTCCCTAAAAACTGCCAGGTTAGGGCTTTTGTGCTGCACTTCTGATAGCCAATGAGAGGATACCCAGACGAGCCGAGGATACTTTTTAAAAAAGTATTTGAGAGCCCTTCAGTGTCGAGTGTTGAGTCGCCTTTCCCTTGAGACAGAGGCCACATTTTCATTCTGTCATTCATGACAAGCACAGCAGAATCGCCAGGTCCTCCGGCCTTTGGTTTTCGCCTTTACTGCGGGGCGTCTGTGTCACACACTCCAGGCTAGTGTCATTGCCACCTGCTCCAGAGGTTACTGTCTTGAGGCGGCACATGCTTGGTGACAGAGCTGTCTTGAGAGCACCATATGAAACCGGGTCCAAAGCTTATAATGAGCCGCTGGTTTGAATATGCATTAGATGTAACGAGGAATGAAGGACTGGAAGCCTAACTATGACAAAAGCCTGGACTCAGCAACCAAGAGCAGATGACACAAGACTGGGGGGCTAGTGGTAGAGAGAAGAAAAGAAAGTGTAGAGAGGGGAAAAAAAAAACAAAGAGCAAAAAAAATTTAACAGTAAATATGCAGAAACGCAACAATGTGCATTAGCAAAGCACAACGGTGCAGAGGCATGAGCACCTGGTAATTATATTTTGTGCTTTAAAGGGGGGGGAGGGGTGGATTGAAATGTATGGAAATTTATTCGGCTGCTCCGTCAATGCTCGCTGGAGTCAACAGCATTAACTGTGAGTGCTTTCATGGTGCGAGATTGGGGCACAAACAGAGCAAACTGCACAAAGGCTTTACACACACCAGGGGTGAAGGCACAGCAGAGAATTCAGACAGGGAGTGGGGGTGCCACCGTCACACAATTCTCTCCAGCTCAAAACACAGCCGCCTGTTATGAGAGCATTCTGTGCATCAGGCATATTACCTGCGAGACTCTTTAATTGTCTGTATTGGGAGTCTTTTCGCAGCCTTTCTTCTCATGCAACACTGGCACTTTTCTATTTCTGTCTGCCGCACCTTTGAAAAACGCACCGACCCGAAGATGAATGGTAGTGTTCACGTGCTTAGCTGTACGCTGAAGGAGAGATATAATTGAAGGTTCATTACTAGGCACCTCTTAAACTACACTCTTCTATAATGACTTTAATTAGCTCATACATCAGGACGGTAAGATTGCTATTGACAGATGATGCGATCTAAGGTGTCTCATTATTCATAAAATCTTAGGAGGTTTCATATAAGTCTTGACAAATGATGATGGGAATATTTGGGCTGTACATTGTGGGGATGACCACACTGTACATGGTCTTTCATGGGCCTCTACTCTAGGATTCATATCAGTCCCTAATTGTACCTGGCAACCAGACAGGCCGTTAATGAAACCTATATACAACACATGAGAATCCACATGGTTGGATAAGACATGTAGTACGACTCACAAAAACAATGTTAAGCCCTCCAAAGCATTCACTGCTCCTCATAAAACCTGCATGCCACTGTCATGTACCGTTTAAAACCACTTTCCTAATGCTCTGAGAGGGTCTTGTGGCTAAACTGCTTAGTTTCAACACAAATTGTTGCTGTCGTCTGTTGCTGCAGCCCCTTTTAGAAGGGTGGAGGAAAGTGGGAGAAGAAAAAGACATCAGCTGCCGTCTGGTACCCTGTCTAAAATCCTCTTGGGCCGGCCACGGATATGCCCCATACCCCTGGCATGTGCAAAGTTGGGGTCAATGGGGTTAGCCCCTCTGCACAGCAAGGAGGCAGCTCGTACACTAGGGGGTCCCAGGTCAGGCTCCCGTTAGCAACACGGGAGTGTTCCGCTAGGCTGATCACACCTATCAAAACAGACATGTTACAACAGACACACAGCATCAACCTTCGGCCAGCCTTCTGGACTCAAGGCGACAAATGCAGCTGGTGTTTCATGAGAATGGTGCGCCCCTTGGGGGCAGGAGTGGGGTGAGAGGACTGTACAATTTGACACAAAGGTTAAAGGCTGTAGCAGAAGGGACATGGTAGCATAAAGAAAATTGTCTCATCTCACTGAAAGACACTCAAAAGAAGCAATTCATTTAGGGTCATGACTTGTAAGAGCCCTTTTAAACATTGAGGTAATTTATTTTCCTCAGAGGATATTTTTTGTCGCAGAATGAGAGACTTAGGCAGCAATAGTCTCCTGCTGCATTCAAAGTGCCATGTACTTGTACTCATATCAATACACTGTACAGTACATGGATTATGACCTTTATCTGAAGTATTCAATCTTTATATGTGATTTTTGTGATAGCATGTCATAACCATAAACCAAAAACCAATAAAAACTGAATTTGCACATATGAGGCAATATTCGAAATGCACATATCTGTCTGGATATCCAGACAAAGATGCGCTTGAAAAGTCAGGGGTAAAATGAGGTGAGAATAGATGTTAGGTGTTTGGTTAACAGCATGGAGTTAAGTAGCCACAAAGTGCAGAAACAATACATTAATCAAGCAAGAGACAAATATTTAAAAATGTCTTTTACGTCAACTTTATTCCTGTCCTATATAATCCTTATTTAGCATCAGAGGAACAACAGGAGATGAGGGAGATGATGGAGCCCTTCCATTTTTGTGAGTGCCGTTATTCAAGTCCATCGCAGCACATTGAAATTTCTCGTCAAACCTGACAAGATGAGGTGATTTAGCTCTTTCCAAGGCCAATCAAAAGAGATCTCACACTGACAGGTTCCCCCAGAGGACAATGCAACAGGAAGGCAACCATTAGGGCCCATGCCGGCCATGATTCTCACTCCATTTATACAGAGCACTTACCAGTTCCCATGTGTGGCCGATGATGAAAAGATAAGCATCCATCTGGAAGAATGACAGGCTGCTGGAGAGCAGTACGGTACACATCTCCCTGGTGCCCGAAGGAACCTCCATCTTCACGACAACCTGACACTGGAAGAAAATGTCCAGTGCAACATATTGTCTAGGATACATGGATTCATTTCAGCGTGTAACAATATGCGGCCACTCAGGCTGATTGCATGTGGGTTAAGCAGAAAGGCTAAGAGCAGTGCTGATCATTTGCATGACGTTTTTGGGTGAGAGCACACTTCCCATGTAACAGAGGCCACGGGTTTGATGCCTGCATAATGTACTGCTGGCAAGACATGGCATTAGAAAGACACTCCCCAGCATTAATCCAGTATGTAATTGCTGCAAGTGTTTTTTCTTGACTATAATGTCGATGTTGTCGCTTGTCTTCCTAATAGACTGGTCTCTAAATCCTCAGCCACCATGCATTATTCAACAAGCATTTGCCAGCAGTTCATCGTGGATGATTTTATGAGCCCTGTCGTAGCGCCCCACTGCTGCCAAGAAGCTCCTGCTGAAAGAAGAGGCCCTTCTCGTGGCTACAGCACAAATGTCAAGAGAGCTGCTGGCCACCGGCTCTCCTGAGGTTTGTCAATAGCGACTGGGTTTTCGGTGGAGGAGAGGGGTAGTCAGAGGAGTACAGCGAGACACGCAATGTCAAACTGACTCAGAGCAGGAGAGCATTTATCGTCTTGTGCAAAATAACAGCCCCTCCAGAGTGTCACAGTTGGAGAAAAAATAATCACGAAAGAGACCGAGATGGCCCAGGTAATACCTCTTAAAGGGCTCGGCAAATCTGTCACGACTTCGATGGAAAGGAAGTAACACGGTGGGCCTCTTCGCCCGCTCATGGATGTTGCAAGGACACCACCTCTCTCGCTGATTAAAACAAGTAGCTATCTAGGAGAGCAGCTAAAAATAGCCAGCTAAAGCACCAGGGCTGCCTCTCTACTCAATAATGCTGAGCCTCCTTTTGCCACTTTGCTCCGACATAAACCCCTTACACATGGCAAGCCAGATAACATGCGACGTAAAACAATCCACACGCTGAAAAGAGATACAAGCACAAGTGCTATGAGTAAACCCCTTAATGCTCTGATACTTGCATCAACCCACAATGGCATTCTTGCCGCGTAGTCTGTGGCACATGGGCCTTTGTTGGTATCTGTATAGGGAATACAAACATTTATGCGTGATTTGAATGGAAAGAACAACTGAAAGTCAAATAGCAATTGGAGCAGAAACTTGAAATGCCTCACGCTCATGGAGGCGCAAAAAAAAATAAAAAATACGATTTGTAAAAGAACATGACTCTAAGATCCTGCTTCTCTTTGTTCTCCTGAAATAAAGGAAAGGAATCAGTGTGTGGGCTGCGATATCTGAGATCAAATGGTTAAGAGCCCCCAGATGCAGGCGGATGGGTGAGGAAGCACGTCTCATTCTCCAGAGACAATTTCAAATGTTTATTTCCTTATTATGCAAACGAAGGGGGAACTTAATGGGGAAGACCAAGGAGCTAGGAAGATTTACTGTCAGTGTGTATTAACATTGCAGGGGTGATTTAATGGAACTGCCAAAGGTCTGTGGAAAAGGATGACAAATGCTGATGAGAGTTAAGGAAAAGATAAACAGAATCTCCACCAGAGAAGAGATCTGACAGTATGATGCAAGGAAACAGAAAATGAAACGAGCACTGCTGAAATGTGTCACAAAGAACTCAAGGAACAAAAAGAGCCTTGCAAACTCATGAGAAAATGAGACACGTCCAACAAAAACCTAGCATCCATTCTGCAGTTCAATAGTCAGCGTTTCAGCTCAAATTAAGAAGGACCAAAAATATATAGGACCACAGAGGCTAATTGGACATGGTTAAAGATGTGCGCTGACAGTCACTTGGTAGCAGAGCTTTAATCACGCCAAACATTTTGGTTCGAACCCGAATACAGCTCGAGAATCTTCTGTCAGAAACAGACCTGTCTTGAACCACATCATCAAGTTTTGACTCCAAACCTCATCTGACCTAAAGCACATCATCAAGGTTTCAGTCCAAAACTGACACAAGCTCAGGAAAATTCTGTCCAAAACTGACCTGAGCTGGCCCATCATCTCCTAACATGCCAAATAAAACTTCACACAATAGCCCAAAAGCACCCATCAGAGCCGCCATTTGATCATCCATAAAATAAGAAGCTGTATAAAATAATGATACAATCAAATAATTAAATCTCCATGATTCTGCTTTAATTAATTAATTTATGATGCTGTATTCATTAATGCGCAGATGATAGCCTATTGCAAGATGTTCGCCGTCACTAGTTACAAAAACAATACATAAGAATATATTTTTAGTGGAACAAAATAAACATAATTGTAATTTAGGCTGCACTAAGCTGTGCTCTCCTAGTTTGATGTTTTATTTCTTGTGCCTACATTTTCTCATGAGCGTGGGCCTTTTGGATTTTGGAAGTGCGTGACTCCAGCATTTCAGATTAAAGGCTTGTTTAAGATAAATCAAGATAATGAAAATAGAGAGGAAGAATAAAGTAAGGAGAACAACTAATGCAGAAAAAATGCAGGGTAAATCTGTTACGTGTAGGTGTGCTGTGAGAACCACAGCATGACCTCAGCCCAAGAGATATTTCAGAAATGACATTATGAGAAAATGGGAGAAATTTTTCCAGCTCTACCTGTGTTGCCTACACCTACACTATATGGACAAAAGTACTGGGACATCTGACCATTACACCAACAGGGACTATAATGACACTGCATTTAACCACATAGACTTTAATATGGAGTTGCCTCCGCCTTTGCAGCTATGACAGTTTACACTCTTCTTGGAAGGCTTTCCACAAGATTTTGGAGAGTTTCTGTGGGGAATTTATGCCAATTCATTCTGTAGAGCATTGACGAGGTCAGTCACTGATGTTGGACGAGAAGGCCTGGCTCGCAACCTCTGGTCCGGTTCATTCCAGAGATTTTGACTGGGATTGAGGTCAGGGCTCTGTCCGGGCCAGTCAAATTCTTCCACAGCTAACTCATCCAATCATGTCTTTATGGACCTTGCTTTGCGCACTGGGGCACAGTCATGCTGGAATAGAAAAGGTTCTTCTTCAAACTCTGTGTGTCTGCAAAGTTGGAAGCATGGTGTTGTCCGAAATGTCTTGGTATATTGGAGCATTAAGACGGCCCTTCACTGGAAGTAAGGAGCCTAGCTCAAACCCTGAATTAAGAGGTGTGTCCCAATACTCTTGTCCATATAGTGTACATTGTGCCCATCTTGTATTCATTGGTCATTTTTTCGGGCACACCTACCGCATTGCTGTAATTCATAGTTGTACAAATACTATGGCCCATCTTTTGGACAGCCACTCTTTACCGTCTTTATGAGTGGGATATAGGGAACACTAAACATAGCTGACAGCAGTGATGCCACCCTGGTAGTGGCAAGTTAGTGCATGTTGTGTCAGTATGTGTGTTTCAAAAGCAGCAGCATTGCTGAGCTTTTAAACACCTCATTGTCACTTGTTATCTAAGAATAGTCCACTGAATAGTCCATGCTGGAGAAACAGATTGACAGGATGAACACTTCAGATATACTGATATAGAACCGAGAGAACACAAGAAAAGCAACCCTGGAAGTAACGTTGCAGCTAAACTAGAGAGTAGACCAAGCGAAATCAAAGCAATAAAGCTAAAACAGAATACAAAAAGGAAACTGAATAGAGCAATCTAAGGCAAGTGAATTACGTGAAAACAATACAGAACGATAAGCCAGGAGAATACACCAGAGCAAAAGCTCATTGAGAAGTGCAATTCTGCACAAGGGAACTAAGAGAGTTCTTAAAGGGCTGGTGATGAGTAGGTAAATAAGATCTCTGTCCAGGTGATGTTCAAGTGTTGGTGTTTAGGTGAGGCTGTGAGATTGGAACTGTGGGAAGAGGCTGAATGTTTACACCAGCATCACACACACTGACATGATACCCCCATGCTGATACCAATGTCAGGGTCACGGGTGATCCTATATTGGTCTTTCTATTGATGGATAGAGTAGAGGGAAGCTGACAAATGCAGCACCAAATGACCTACAGTCAGTAACTGTATACCTAACACTTCTTGTAAAATGTCAGTTGATCCAAGGAAGGGGCACCTGATAAACATGCTACAGGCTGTCGTATAAATTATGGTTTTACATTTGTATGGCTTTTATTTTGTGTTATTTTCTGTGAGACAAAAAACTTCTGGTAGCCTATAACATGAATAATAAGCAACAAACGCTTATGATCTTTATAAAATGTTGATTAATTAGGAATATAATCCACAGCAGGGCAACTGTAAATCAATTTATTCACTCATGCAACACAATAAAGGAAGAACCCAAAAACTGCCATTTTTGGTGGGGCTGAGAGTATTCAGGTGACTTGTCACATCATCTATTGCTCAGCATAATATATGACTCTTTAGAAGTGAGATTTTCACTTGTCTGTCTCTCAAAAAAAAAAAAAAAAATGTTAGCTTCATTGTATATTCCCAGCGTGTTCCCACTTGGAGATGCGGGCGGGTGGGGAGGAGGGAGAGAGAAAAGCCCTGATTAACATCAAAGGTTCTGATTGCAGTACTTAACAATCAGTCATGCGCTCGCAGTGATGAAGATGCCATTTCAAACAAGAAGATCAGGATGGAAACTCTTTGGCTAGGGCTAGTGGAGATTGACCTAGCATCTCTTCAAAGCTCCATATCTCCTCGCCTGACCCTGGCCCTCCTTTTGATGTCTCTTAGCGAGTCAATTTTCCAGTCAACTCACGCCTCCCCTCATTCAAAAACGTGTCACATTCTTTTTTTTTCCCATCTTTTTCCATATGTACATTCGCTAAGGGTAAGGGCTGAGAAAAGTGCAATGGTTCAGGGCAAAACGGTAATCATTCATGCAGCAACACAACTTTGAGCCATTTTGGAATACAGATGTACGAGAGGGAAAAAGGAAAAACAATCTGATGAAGGGAAACATTGCGGGTATTGTGTGGCATTGATCAGCCGTGAGGGAGCCGGGGCAAGACGAGCTTGGGATGACAAAGATGACTTCTGTGCTGTATCGACAGACAAATCAGCATGCGTCCACTCCCAAATGTCTCATTCTTGCTGAAAATCTTCGGTAAACAGCTTAGAGGGAATTCGCAAGTGCCTGCAAGGCTCCGGGTACCAAGGCTGTCAGAGAAACATGAGACTTCACCCCGTCTCACACAAGATGCTAAGAAAGGATATATTCCAGGAGGGCACCCCATTAGCAGCGTTAAAGATTCAGGATGTGAGCAGAAGAATGTATTGTGCAGGAAAAGATGACCACTCTGAGCAGCGCCTCGCTCCATGCTTGTGCAAAAAGCTGACATAAAGCTTATGACAGCGACATGTACTCAATGAGACTGGAACGCAAGCCTGACTGAGCTTCCTGATTCCACAGGCAAGTGCACTAGCCCCTCAGAACTGTTCCCTTCTGATGAAATGTGAAGCCTGCTCTTTCCTGACGCCTCTCTAATAAATCCATCCGTCAAGATTTATCAGAGGTGTCTATACGGAGGAAAAAAATGGAAAAATGAAGACGATTACCACAAAGGAAAAGAACTGTAACCAGGTGCACATGAAATGCCCCTTGAAGAGACAGCTTGGAGTGCCCGTGTAATTTCAAGCAGTTCACATTTCATGCCTGAATCTGATGGTAGTCAAAGGCTAATTTTAATTGGCTAGGACTGTAAAAAGAAACAACTGAGCAAAAAAGCTAACAAAACAGAACGTGTGTAGTGTTACGCTGCTTGGGACGGTAAATTGCTTCATAAAAGCCAAATTACAGTACAGTCTCCTTTGCATTTTAAATTAGAAATCCTACTCAACAGAAGCATTAAATGCCAATAAAACAAACAGTAAGATAACCTCTTAAACATTCAGTTTAAATGAACGCACCAAACTCCCTTGGCAAGAAATATAAAAAAGGAATATCCACCAGAAAACATAAAGCAAGGTGGGAACTTGATAAATATAGCCACTGGTATTAGCAAATACTCTCCCCCTTCGTTCGTTAATCTGCCCGGGTCATTTTCATTAAGAAGGTAAATGTGCAGTCATAAACCTGAGGCAAGTGTGGGTTCCATTAGTGGGAGTTTTTTTTTTTTTTGCGGGATTATGGTTGAGATCTTTATCTCCGCTGATATTACATGTAATATAGTAGATTCACATTAATCTACCCTCCTGCGGAAGGTGACAGATGAAGGGAATAAAAAAAAGAACAACACGCACAAATTCCTTTATAGGTCTAATCAAAATTGGTCATAAAAGTGTACCAGTTTCTTCCCTTCTCTTCGTTTTGAGAACATGCAGGTGTGAAGTCAACAAAAATGCACCTTTTCAACATACAGAAAAAGGCGATAAAGATCAAAGCATGCTGTGCTCCAGAAATGGCACAGCACCTCAGGTAAGATGAAAGTCTGTGATCACACATTGTACAACCGACTAAAACTTTCATATCAGAGAGGCAATCTGACACTGCTATCTCTGACAAACAGCCCCTGTGCCTCCACTGCTGCCAAGTGGCAAAGTTACCTTTTGTGCAGTTCCTATAAACAATTATTAGCAACATTTATTACAAACATTGCCCATGCCAGCTATAAATTCTTAGAGGAACGTTGTTTCATTTCACTGTGTACTGTGTATATGGTTGAAATGACAATAAATTGACTTGACTTAACTTGACATTGCTTTGTCATTGCTCCGGCTGCGCTTTAGCACCAAATTCATTTTTCCATATCATAACACTAACCATGAAGATGGAGAGCGCGTCAATCAAATAGCGGCTGTCTATCATATTGCTCATTTCAACTCTCCTAACCTCGTTGTCGTGACTAATCTGTATCAGCTACATAATTCCCTTGACTATAAAAGTCAGTAAACCTGTCTGCAGGACACCACTGTGTCTTCTTTTTGGGCTTTTTTTTTCATATGTTATTTTTCATGCGGCAGCTCCTGAGGCTTCCTGGTACTGGGAGCCCGTGCCCTCCTTCAGCTTGATAAATATTACATGAGCTGTTTTCTGGGCAATATCTGTAGCGACTAGGCTGATATTACAACTGAGAGGTTTATGGCGGCACTTGTGCACATGTTGACAAACATCTGTTTAAGTGACACATCGTTCCCCCAAAGTCTCCAGCCCCAGTGCTGCTGTCGCTGCTGTTTCCGCCAGGGAGCCAGGCGCACATGGCCATCACGGAGGAGATAAACATTTAAAAAAGAAAAAGAAAAAAGAAAAATGTTTCAAAAGGGGACTTTGGAGTAGTGTTAAAGAAGCACCACTTTTGGTTCCCTAAAGTGTGAAGTGTGAAGAACATTTTTTTAAATAAATCTGCACAATCTAAGCATATTTATGTATATATATATATATGTATATTAGGGGTGGGACTCGATTAAAAAAAAATAATCTAATTAATTAGAGGCTTTGTAATTAATCTTGATTAATCGCATTTAATAGCACAAGAAAATTTGCCCCAAAGCGCAAATGTTTTTTTTTAATATAAAAGGGTTTTAGTGGGTGACAGAATCAAATAATAGACATGGACATGAATATTGTAAACTCAAGCTCTTTTAATTT